>OMNV01020734.1:0-11620 GCA_900303265.1 Brotula barbata | reverse complement strand
CCACTATAATTCAGATTGAAAAGGTCAAAGGACGTCTGACTGAGGTACAAATCTTATATTTTATCCATCATAAAGTTTTCACTAAAGGAGATACACGTCATCAGATGAGCATCAATTCATATTCACTGTCATTAAAAACGATTCAATGTCAAAGATCAAACTGTTATGAGCACAAGATGACAAACCATCCATCATCCATCCATCATCATCCATCCATCATCCATTCATCATCATCCATCATCATCCATCCATCATCCATCCATCATCCATCATCCATTCATCATCCATCCATCATCTGTCCAATCATCCATCCATCATCCATCCATCATCCATCATCCATCCATCATCCGTCCAATCATCCATCCATCATCATCCATCCATCATCCATCATCCATCCATCATCCATCATCCATCATCATCCATCCATCATCCATCATCCATCATCATCCATCCATCATCCATCATCTATCCATCCATCATCCATTCATCATCCAGTCATCATCCATCCATCAATCCATCCATCATCCATCAATCCGTCCATCCATCCCTCCATTATCTGTGTGTCTTATCCATGTCAGAGTCTCAGTGTGGGTGGAGCCTATTCCAACATCATTGAAAGTCAGGGTTCACCCTGGACAGGTCACCGGTCTATAACAGGGAGACAGAGAACTCCAGCACACTCCTATTCACACCTATGGGTAATTTGGCTACTCCAATTCACCTAAGCTGCGTGTCTTTGGAGGTGGGAGGAAACGGGAGTACCAGGAGCTCAGTCCAAGGCCATCCTGTCGCCTGGATGACCTTTGCCCTTCCCATTTCCTCCCAGAGGGAGAAAACTTGAAATGAACTTTGAACATGGACTCCACAGCAGGTTTTGGCACTGGAAGGGTTAAAATGTTCCAACCTACTGTACGGCGGTTTGGACGTGGTTCTGTTCTGCGTTGTAACCCACACACGGATCGTCTCTGCTTTCTGTTTGTTCTCGGTGCAGTGGGAAGCGCCTGATACAGCGAGCCTTTCGGAGGAGGGAGAAAGCTGCTCGCCGTTAAGTGCCAGCTCTGATGCGAGCTCCATCAGATCGGTCCATTCTGTCATTGACAATCTGTTTTATGTAACAACTCTCATATTCAGAGCCCACTCCAGGTCGAATAATCTGTCTCAGATGAATCAAACACATTCTTCACAGATGCACGTGCGTGTGTGTACGTGTGTGTATGTGTGTGTGTGTGTGTGTGTGTGTGTGTGTGTGTTGCTCTCACTCTCCGTATTCTTTTCATACTTCCAAGCGAGGCATTTTGAATCACATATTTCTTTGAATAATTCCACGGTAACATACATACAGAAGGAGAGTGACAGGCGAGACAGAGGGTATGAGTCACCGAAAAAACACAACGTGGTGCACACACACCACTAATGGAGGAGAAACCAACTTCTGCCGCCATCTGAGCTCAAATTTGCTGCTTGTTTTATGCACAAACACAAACACGGAGGAACTGACGAGACCGTAAAGATCAAACGCCACGCGTTGCGCACGAGCACAACCGTTCATCTCTGCTATCATTAAGCTCTGCCACAATCTGCCGCAGCGTTTCCACTACATGTGTAAAATACGCGTACGGCGTGTCTCCCGGAGTCCGGAGATCGTGCCCACCGGCACGCGGACGCGGGTTCCTCCTGTGGAGGACTGGCATTAAAACGCAGACTGCTACTCGCGCTTGTGCCCCCGAGATATCGCGCCAATTATTTGTCTCTGTGGGAGCAACCTATTTGTGGAAGATGCTCTTAAAATTAGACTTGGGAGTCACAGTCGTTCTGCAGCCTCTCCGGCTCCTGAGTGGACAATTTCCACAGACACGTGTTACCGCTCGCTGAGACCCTGCAGGCCCATCGAACCGAGGCGATGACGCCACGCTCATCGTCTTTTGGCTCCGATCTCGCTCCTGCGATGACAATTCGGTCCTACTGTGAATCCCTCCAACGCCAATTTAGCAAATTTAGTCTCATAATTGGCCCACAGCTCATTCATCCGTTAATTCCAAACATTTGTCTGCCGTCATCAAACACACGCACGCACACGCACGCACACGCACGCACGCACAGGCATATTTGTCTTTCAGATGTCGCCGTGTCCTCGGTGTTTGTTCCACATTAATCATGGTGGTAAACCTGAAGGCGATACAGGAGATGGATGCAGCATTTTCAAGACCATTAAGACTCAAATCAACAGTCGCTCGCTGATTAACGAAGTGGATTCTTCAATAAATGTGAGCAATGTTTTCTCACGGTAATGAAGATAATCGACTTGAGCGGAATCGGACGCGTTCATCATATTTTTGGCGAACGCAACGCTCGTTTCCCGCCGCACACGCGTGCGCTCGTACGATCGGTCCGCGTTTAGCTTAAACACAAAATGGATTCCAGATGTAAATCCGATACACAGCAGACAGAGTCAATGTGGGTATCAGTGAGCATCAGTATCAGGAGCATCTGATAAGAGGATGTGAGGTGGGCGAGCAGCATTTCATCATACGATCCGTGCACAGTAATCAATGAGCACTCACCGGTGAGGGGAGAGAGAGAGAGAGAGAGAGAGAGAGAGAGAGAGAGAGAGAGAGAGAGAGACAGTGGGCCTGTCAGATCAAAGCGAAGGGTTGCAACGATGGGGGGGTGAATGAGAAAATGAGTCAAAACGGGACTAAAAACATCATCTAGTCAAGCAGATGATGACGATGTAAGCAGCGGCATGAGCGTGGTCGAGTTTGTTGACTGGAGAGGATGATGATGGTCCTCTCCATCATCTCCTCTCCTCCTCAATGACCTGATGGCTCATTGGGTCCAAAACACTCTGAGCTTCACCAATGAATCAAACATCTCCTGTTAATCATTGGACTTGTTTCTAGTCTCTGTGATCATCATCGCAGGGTTCTGTCTCTAATGAACTGGACTCCACTCAGAGATCTCAGAGAGGGAGAGAGAGAGAGAGAGGGAGAGAGAGAGGGTGGATGGATGAGCGCTCGTCGAGGTGTCGTTACAATCAATATTTTCGCTCCTCGCGCGGCTCGCTGATCTTTGGGTGAATCTGGTCAGCTGCGGTTCTATTTTAAAAAGAGCAGCAGCCCCTGTAATCCTGGCGCCGTTCACGCAGCCCTGCAGATGGCTTTCCAAAGCGAGCTCCAGCATCTGACGCCTGGATTCGTGCTCACAAAAACAGGAAGTGCACGCACAAAATGCCGTCAGACAGGCAGAGCTCAGCGTCTTCCGGTGTGGAGGGAATCTTTTGAAAGCAAAGCGACTCTACATCCATGAAAGGGAACGGGGCGAGCTGACGTTTCTGAGTCCTCTGTGTGGAAAATGTAACGTGCTCTTCATCGCTTGTGATGCTTTTTCATGGGATTCGTCATCGTGACCGCCGGGTTCATCCGATGCCGGCTGCGCTGAGGGCTGCGTCTCGTCCTGTCTCTGAGATAATAACACGGTGGATCTGTGATCCTCTCTTTCATCCACTGCTCTGTTCTATTCCTCTCTTTGGAAATAAAAAAAACTTTTAAGTCCATTAAGTTCTTCGATCATGTGATAAAATAACAAAACGACAGCCTGACAGAAAACAAAGCGATCAGTGGAGGAGGGAAAGTCATCACTCCCCTTGGCTGAATAAACAATCCAAATAATAAAGCTGAAGTTGTTATTTTTAGGTCAAGAGCCGAACCACTTTTTTTTTTTCTCAGCTCGTCATTATCAGCAATTTTTAAACTATTACATTTTTTTTACAGCAACATCCACTGAAAACGTCGATGCGAATATCATCAGGATCCAGAGCCTGGAGGAACAGAACATCGGACCAACGTAGATATTTAACCCCTCACACGCCGTAAGTCTTCTTTAACGTGCGTATACTTCGCAGTTATCCGCACGGATTAGTGTGTTCTGAAAAAAAAATCTATTTTAAAGCCGCGGAGCCAAGGGAGTAACATTACTGACCGTCTGTGTGTGTTTTCATTATGAGAGGATTCACAGAAACACAAACTTCAGAGGCCTCATGGTGTGAGCGGAGTCTTCGCCGGCTGTTCTCTGTTGGGTTCACGCTCAGTCTGTCCTGTGTATGTTTGCTGCTGCCTATAGAGAGAAGAGAGCAGAGACAGGAAGCAAACGGAGAAATGAGAGAAATGATGAGAATCTTAGACAGGGAGACTCATTATTCACTATTGTACAGGTCAGAACTCTACTTTCCAGCCATTACTGCACTGTTGAATCATCTTTAGGATGCAGTGTGTGTGTGTGTGTGTGTGCGTGTGCGTTTGCTTCAGTTTGCCTCGTTTCAGTTTGATTACCTTCTCTGACCAGTAAGCACATCCCCTCTCTGTGTGCTGGCTTTGTTTGTCAGTTTAACATTTGAAACATTTCAATGAATAAACGCGTCGCCTCACTCGTCTACCCTTCACGTCCTGTACTGGAACACAGCACTCACATTCTCCATTTACTCTTTGAAGTGTCAATGAAATGGCACTGCTGACTCATAAAAAGGAATATTTTATTATGATATTATGACCGAGAGCAACAACTTCTCTCTCTGCTGTATTTATTTCCTACGTCTGTCCCGGTGTGAAATATTTTTAATATTTACACACAAGTCTTCTATACAGTGATACTTCTTTAGTACTTTTTATTGTTATTTTAGAAAGTTGTAACTCACTAACACGCCTAACTTATGAATCGTTTGTATTTGAAATCTCCTGCAGATAGACGAGGATTTTTGCAGCCTGTCCAGAGGACATGGGACAGTCACGGGGTTATAGTGCCCTCTGCTGGACTTGGGGGAAACTGCATGTGTGATCAGCTACAGCGGTGAAGAATTCACACGAGAAAAGAAGCTGTTTGTTGGTATTTACTTTTATGAATAAACATTCGATATTCAACTGAAGCTATGCTGAAGGCAACTTGATGAACCTCCTTCACATTTGGGCCTGGTTCTTTTTGTTTGGTTGGCTTTGTTGAGTCTTTTCGCCCCCTAGTGGTAAAAGCTTGAAATAGCTTGATGCCGTTTGTTGCTCCTGCATCTGAGCCACAAGGCAGAAAAAAAAAACATATCTGACGGTTAATAGATTTATTAACAGTGCACCTTAATTAATAAATTGTGATTGTGTTCATTTTTCAACCCTGTCCATCAGTTTGCAAAACCGAGTACTTGTTACAACAAAGTGTGTGCAGTGAAGTAAAGAATAAGAGATCAAAGTGGTCATAGAAATAAAATCATTGCCATGAACTGTGTGAACAAATTTACCTCCATCATCTCATCCAGCTGCTGCTGATCATACACAGAATGACAGCAGGAAGCACAGCCGTCCATCTGTGGACAAGTGGCAAACGTTTGACAGGGTCAGACAGAACACGTGAATGTGTGGCTGTTGACATGTGGGACAACCGGAGACTCCCTCCTGACAGCCAGCTGTCACAGACATGGACCCAGAGAGAAACCTGCCACCACGGGCACAGAGAGGGCCTCCAGGGGCCTCACAGCACCACAACACCACAACACCACAACACGCTACGAAGACACAGAATCAGAATATGGACATCTGAATCTATTTCAACAACAACAACAACAACAACAATAATAATAATAATAATCACAATAACATTACCACTACCACTACTAATAATAATAAGAACAACAACAATAAGAAGAAGAAGAAGAAGAAGAAGAAGAAGAAGAAGAAGAAGAATATAATTTGCAGTATAGTCATTTTAAAAATAAAGTTTTAAAGTACATATGATCATAATGTCTAAATGGTCCAGATTTATTAACCCTTTAATCACTGATAAATTAATTGTAACTAAGTCCACTTTATGGTAAACAGTCCAGGGGATATTCTAAAAACTTTGGATAGATTTAACAGGCCGTTGTATAATAGTAATCTGTTAATAACTGAGTAAACCACAAAGAAAATGCATAACAAACAATAGTTTGTTTTGTATAGTTTTGAGAGATGTAATGATTTTTTTAAAAAGTCCTAAAACACATGACAGTAACCTTTACGGTCCTCTCCCCTCAGTCTAGATGGGTTGTTTATCCCTTTATGTGCACTTCTACCAAATGTTATAATATCTTTATTATCATCGGGGATTTCACTTGAATTTAAAACAAAACATGATCGTGGTCGCCACCTCAATCTTAAAGAAGAAGAAAAAAGTATTTTGCGTGAAATATTCGGGCTGTGTAACAATATTAGTTTATGTTCAAATGTATCCAATCTATAATCGTGCGCACATTAAATTCAATTCAATTCAATTCAATTCAAGAACTTTATGATCAATCAATTAAACTCAGTGTTCTGGTGAAATGCTGTATATTACACCAAGTGTTGTATAAGACATTTGGAGGTGTTTTTTAAGACCAAAGTAGCGTTTTGTGGGTGCACCGTGAGCTCCGTGGAGCACCGGGCCGGACAGCGGCGCGGTGGGAGGCGCTGACCCGGGCAGAGGGGCGGGCCGCTCGGGAGCCAAAGTTGAATACATTTTGTCTTTGTGCTAAGCAGAAGAGTGGAGTCCGACCGAAAAGCCGTGTCTCTTCCCTCTTCCCCGGATCCTCTCAAAACTCCCTCCCGAACCTCTCCCCTTCCACCCTTGCCACCCTACCCTCCCCCGGTACTCACCTCCAGGGACGGTGCGGGTAAGCCTGCCTCGAATAGGGGCTTTTGTTTTTTCGCGATCCGGTCTCAGTGAAGGACGGGGCTAACTCAGGGTACCACAGTCAGCTGCCCAGGCCGCGGGGGCCGGCTATTTCCTGGAAGTGGTGATGCTAAATCCTGTGTATGTGTATGGAAAATTACCGGACTGTTGTAATAGCTGACGGAGGCTTAGACGTCTGCGGACGATCCAGCCTTCATTTTTGCACCAGGCCCGGAGGAAGAACGCAGTGTTCGTGCCATGGACACGAAGATGTAGGCAGTTTAGATTAGAACGTGTTAGCTTCACACCGTGCTAGCATCAGCCGCTATGAAGCTCTCAGCAATGGGATTTGCGACATTAATGTAATTCATTGGGATTTCCGCCGTAACAACATACGGCTTCTGGATACTCTTTGTAATAAAGTGGAAGTTTCGATAGTTTACGACGATATATGACGAGCAATGGGACAGTTATAGCCCCACAGCTGTTTTAATGCCAGCAAATAGACAGTGCCACAGCGAAACAGTGGCTCATTGTGTTAACGTGAATGAGTGGACTCGGGCCAGTCTAACGAGAATTATGGCCATGAAGCGTCTCATTCTTCCGAAAGTGTCAAGCTAATGCTATAACGCAAATTCTAGTGCACCACTGTGACGGTGTGCATCACGCCACTGATCCGCACGGACAACACTGTAGAGTAAACAAGGTTGTGTCCAGCCTGTCCCACATCTCCTCCTCACTGCATTTCTCTCTGATTGTCTCATTTCGTTGTCTCTGCAGATATTCAGCCAGTGACCAAAGACACAACTTCGCTGCCAGCTTAATCCTGATTCAGCCGCAGATATGGACTCGAGTCTGGTTGAAGGAGGACTTAATGTCACTTTAACCATTAGGCTACTCATGCATGGGAAGGTGAGTGTGTGTGTGTATAACACCACAACCTGCAGTTGAAAGTGTCTGTTTCTGTCATGTCACAGGATGCAGATGACGCAAAAGCCCACGTTTAGGCATTTTTCACGATCGAGAGTACAGTTACCGCTTTAACCTGCGTTTTATTTTCCCTTGTAGGAGGTTGGAAGCATCATTGGCAAGGTACGTCCCTCCGACTGCCAGGAGAATGCCACATTTTGCCCCTTGGTGAGATTTGTAAATATTGTTTGTTGTTGCTTTCTCTGCAGAAAGGAGAGTCGGTCAAGAAGATGAGAGAGGAGGTGAGAACTGATCAAACGTGTCGGGGGGGGGAACAGGGAAACGTTCTGCGCCGACGCTGACTCACGCATCGTACGTTGGAGTTGTAAATCAGCTGATGTTTCCTGTGTTTCTTCCTCTGCGCAGAGTGGCGCCCGCATCAACATCTCGGAGGGAAACTGTCCGGAGAGGATCATTACCCTCGCAGGACCCACCACCTCTATTTTTAAAGCCTTCTCCATGATCATCGAGAAACTGGAGGAGGTGCGGTCTACATTACATACATTACCTCGACGGAACGCTGCCGTCTTCGTTCCTAAGTCCTCTCGTTGTGCTGTTTCCTCCCCAGGACATCAGCAGTTCAATGACTAACAGTACAGCCACCAGCAAGCCGCCAGTCACCCTGCGCATCGTCGTGCCCGCCAGCCAGTGTGGCTCACTAATCGGCAAGGGTGGCTGCAAGATCAAAGAAATTCGAGAGGTTGGTCGTCGTGTCTATTTTTTTTTGGTGATGTTGTTAATTGGCGTCCTAAACTTACCGCGTCCTGACGTTTGTGACCGTTTCTCCAGTCGACAGGAGCTCAGGTACAAGTAGCAGGGGACATGTTGCCCAACTCGACAGAGCGTGCCATCACCATTGCAGGGACCCCACAGTCCATCATTGAGTGCGTCAAGCAGATTTGTGTTGTTATGCTCGAGGTACGGACGTCCTTTTGCCTTGGCCGATTACGAGTGGCGTGTTGTTTTCTTGAGGTTGAAACTCATGGCCATATTTCTGTGTCCCTCAGTCTCCACCAAAGGGAGTGACTATCCCGTACAGACCCAAACCCTCAGGCTCTCCTGTCATCTTTGCAGGTGGTCAGGTAAGTCTTCCGTCTATCTGACTTTTTGCCCCAAGTAAGAGCCGTGCGTCGATCTGGGCGTTCCTTCATATCTTATCGGACCGCTCGCCGCTGTGCTCAAAGTTCAGCCACGTTCCACCGACCCGTGGGGTGGTAACCTTTCAAACGGAGCAGCCGGCGAGAGAACGGCAGTACGAGATGCGCACAAAGGCCGCGCAACGTTTGACTTTGCTTTAGAGTTGAACACGAGCGAGTGCCTCCTTCTTCTGCCACAAATCCATTACTGCAAAGTGACTGCGTCCACCCCGGGGCGCTTCTTGATGACTTGGTCGCAATGTTGGCAATCTGCCCCGCGCGGGGCGTCGAGCGCCCAACGGTTCGGTGTTTTTTAGAGAAAAGGAGTCCCGCCGTGTTACTGATGTTACTCCGGTAGACGGATCGTATCGTGGTAGCCGCTGACGTCCGGTCTGAAGTGAGCCCGGGTTTGTTCTTGTGGTAGATCAAGGACGGAGGGTCTGATGGATATAGGAGCACAACGTGTGTGACATTGTCACGCCTTCCTAAGTGTCGTTTTCTCCTTGCAGGCATACGCTGTCCAAGGGCAGCACGCCATTCCACAGCCTGATGTAAGTGAAGGGCCCTCTGTAAGTGATCCAATATATTTGCAAGTTAGGTCCTGGGAAATCATGCCACCTTCCTCATCCACACTCCTTTCACCACATACTGACATCCATTCAATGACCTCACTTACAACGCTAACAGGAATGTAATCCTTTGAATCATGGCTCCCATCGCTCCATTTCACCTTTTCTTGTCATCCCTGTTGCCTCTCATTAAATGGGTTATATTGTACATTTCCAGCATTAAGACGTTTGTTCCAAACGTTTCCCCCGCTTATGATTTCTGCGTATTTCTTTTTTCCTCTGTATGTCTTGTCTTCTGTTGCTTCGACAGCTGACCAAACTTCACCAGCTGGCCATGCAGCAGAGCCCCTTTCAAATTGCACACAGCAACCAGGGCTTCCAGGGTACGTGGACAGACTGCGAGATTTACTGCACATTTTTAAATAGTCCACATTCTCATGGAATTAATTTCTATTTCTACAGCTGGGATGGATGCTTCCGCACAAACTGGCTCTCACGAGCTGACCATTCCAAACGACGTAAGTCTTCGTATTCTGCTTTTCATCGTTGCTTATTGTCGTCTTGTGACGATGCCTCTTTACGATAAAGATACGTGTAATCCTCTTGTTACTCCTGCATCGCTCCTCTGGTGGGGATGGACGTCTTCTTACCTTTTTCTGTTCCTTTTCCCCCCCACAGCTTATTGGCTGCATCATTGGCCGTCAGGGGGCGAAGATCAGTGAGATTCGTCAGATGTCAGGGGCTCAGATCAAGATTGCCAACCCCGTGGAGGGCTCGACTGACAGGCTCGTCACCATCTCTGGGTCCCACGCCAGCATCAGCCTGGCTCAGTACCTGATCAATGCCCGGTAAGAGGCCGTGGGCTCGTGTACGCTCCGTCACCACCGCACGGGGTGTCAAAGACTTCACACTGAGCTCCAAAAGCATCCAGACAGCAGCATCGTAGCGTAGCATTATGAGTTGACAGGATACCCAAGAACAAGTTTTTAATATAAGACGTCGTGAGAAGGAGAAAGAGAAACTTTATTGATCCATCTCTCTGTGTGTTGAGTGAACGGCTGCATTTTTGACTTGTATGTTTTCCTTTTCGTTCCTTCAGGCTGTCCTCTGAAACTACTGGATTGGCAGCGAACTGACAAGGAGACTCTTCATCAGCACCTGTTACCCCTCCCCCGACTTTTTACCAAGAGGTCCCTTATTGAATTTAATGCAAAAACCTCATTCTCTGAATTCACCATTTCTCCTGCTTTGGTTAGACATTTTCTCAGTTGTAATTACATCCTCATGATATTGATATTTTATTTATTTATTACGTTTTAAAAAATTCCCTCTGAGTATAGTTTAATGACATTTTCTTCTGTTGTAATTTCTCCTTATTTTGCTGTATATCTGTATGACCTTCTTGATAGGTGAACCGTTTTAGAAAAATCTGAAAAGGCAGTGTTTTTTTATGTCAGATTTTTCTTAGAAAATGTAAAAATGAAGAAAAAAAGAAAAAAAAAAAAAGACCCAATAACGTCATAGATGGACTGTTCTTCCCCTTCCCTTTTAAGTATCTATTTATTTTTATTTAATTTTAATACACCTGTAAGAAGAGTTCATTGACATCAGCCATCTTTTGTCTAAAGCTGTACTTCCTGAATGAAGCATTGTGGGTATTGGGTTCCCACAGGTGTAAAATGATCTCCAGTCGACGATGTACGCAGGAGAAATGTTTATGCGAGAAGTTAATTTATCTCTTGTAAAGTGTGGCTCTAAAAGGAGTATTTTAAGCTATATTATATCTCACGTCTAATTTGCCGAGTAATTATTTTGTGTCATTCCTCCGTTTCCATTGGTTTCATTTCTCAATCAGGACTTTGGAGCATTGTTGTGTATTGGATTCTGATAGGGTGGGCGGGCCGCGGTCACCTGGAGAGGGTCTGAATGATGGGAAATATATTCTTTTCTCTGAAATTACTAAGATGATAGTAATGACAATAATAACAATGAAATGTTTGTTTTAAATAGAGAAAATATTTTTTTTAACTGCAGGGCTGGGGAATGCTGCAAGGGGCAAAAACTACGAGACATATTTGGTCTTTATAAGTATATTATGCTGAGGTATTAAATTAAGAATAACTAGAAGGAGAATATAGAATTAACACTAGTTTCCTGCTATCCTTTTTTGCCTGGGTCAGATTTTATTTTTTATTATTCTTTGCAGGATGAAGAAACTCAAGTTTTTTGTGCACGTTTTTCGAACTATTGTAGATCTGGGTGCAATTAAATTGTTGAAGA
>OMNV01020732.1:0-25589 GCA_900303265.1 Brotula barbata | reverse complement strand
ACCCTCTCACTCTCAGTGGTCTGAGCTGTATGCTCACTGTCCTGAAACATGATGAACCATTCAGTCCTATGGGAATTTCTCCTCCCAGCCAGCAAGCCAGCGTCAGCTACATCTGTGTGTGTCAGCCAGAGTAGATGCAGCAGCAGCAGCAGCAGCAGCAGCAGCAGTAAGCGTGGCGCTGACAGTGACTTGGCTCAGGCGTCAGGCAGCCTCTCTGTGACATCCTGCTCCAACCTGACACAGAGATGTAGATCAGGAGGGAAAGTTCTCTCCTTTCCTGTCACGTCTCTCCTTCCTTTGACTCCTGAAGACGTTTCTAACTGACAGAAGACGGATTTCAGGATACTTTTTCTCCTCTGCTCCCTCCGTGGCTCTTCTGGATGGGTGAGGTGCACCTGGCGATGCGGGGATGACCAAAGCCTCCTGCTGTCCATCCTCCTCCGACTCTTTGTCCTCTTTCTCCTCTGTTTCGCGCGACCCTTCTGGCATGCAAGGGTCACCCGCTTCAATCCTCCCTCCAACTGTGTTATGATTCTGTTCCTCAGTGCCGCACTTGACCCGACGGACCCCCGAGGCAAAACAAAGGGATTAACAATGAACTTTGTTCTCACTGGGAGGCACCTCCTGCCTTTGCACAGCAGATTGTGAGATCTGGTGAAAAGTCAGCGGTGAGTATTTGTGTCTTTTCCCATCATCTTTTAAAGAATCCTAAGTGACGAAAAGGCAGTTTTTCATTCATGCACAAAGCATGAGCTGGGGCGCACGGGAAAACAGCATCATGTGTGCACAAGTACACGTCTGAGAGGTCCGGGCATTTATTTTTAATGTTGCCTTTTACCTTGATGAAAGCAGCAGAGAGGACGTGACTCAGAAAGCACAGATCTGTGTGAGTCTGTTCTTCTGGATGACTTACTGAAGAGCAAAAAAAAAAAAAAAAAAAAGGATTGGGTTCATATAGCTTGATAAATTATTGGTAAATACATAGTAAATTCATTTTTTCCCTCATACTGTGTACATCCATTTCCCATATCTGATTACCTTTTCTGTATTTTACACTGTCTCTCCCCTCTCCCCCTCCTTTTTTTACTTATTCTCCTTATCCTATTGTGTAACTGATAATAGTTCACCCGATTCCAAGTTGGCTCCACCAGCTTTAAATTTCTCGGCTAAATTTGGAGAAGGCTCCTCTATTCGTCGCCCAAATAGATCCTCCACTGCCGTTCCTGCGAGGGTGAACGCACCGAGCTCTCACCTCGTTTTCCCTCTGCCTATGATTAAGTGGAAATGACAAAACAGGAAAGGATTAAGCACTGGAGCATGACTTTAAGGAGTCCGTTCCAGTGCCCACAGATGCTTCGGGCTGTTGCGACCAATCAAAAACCTTATAATTAGTTGCTTCAAAGCCGCTCAGATATGCAGCGCTGGGAGAAATCACGACCGGAGAGGTGACCAGTCTACCACCGCAAATGAAATCCACTTTTGATTTTGCTTTTCCCACTGCTGCCCGGGGAGATGAGAGACACTGGGATGAGATATGGCACGAGGATGAGACTTATTTGTTCATATGTCATGCATCAAAATAATAATGCCAGCTGGATACGTGATGATGTGATAAGACTGAGAGTGTACTGATGTGCGTGATACGGCTTATGTGATGTTTCCAGATGTTCGTGCTCATCCTGATACGTGTTTGTGTGGCTTTTTTTTTTTTTTTGTTGCATCCGTCATTCATTCTTGACAAATATAAACAAAACAACGGATAAAAGTGCACAAAAAGAGAGATGCAGAATCAGATTGGGCAGAAAAATACAGATTAGATTATCATCCAAATGATGGACTATTGATCAAATGTTCCGGGCGTTCAGCAGGAATTCCCGGTTCATCATTTTATTCTGCCAAATGTGCATAATGTGAAAATAAAGTCCAACTAAACATCATCATTTCCAATTTCACTCTGTTCCTGTTTTAAAATGTCATTTGATATTGCACAGCGTTAGACAAAAACAAGCGCCGCACAGCAGAGAACATCATTTCACTTTCACCCCCCCGACATAACGTACTTGTACGCCTCCTTGATTGCGAGCAGTGATATTCAAGTCTTGGCCGGCCACTTCTGAGAATTTCGCATCGCCTGTTTCGGAGCATCTAATGCTCCTCTTTTACATATTCATAATCCTCGTTCTTTCGTTTCCAATTACTGAGACGCGGGGAGACTGTAGCTCTTCCTCCAGAACGCCACATATGCAGGAATCGTACCCACGGGTCATTGAGCTGACTGCAGGATGCGCAAACCGCTGTGCCAAAGAGCTCTGGGCTGATCTGCACATTACAAAAACTCACATCCCAGACACACACGGTGTCCTTTGCCTCTTTTGATTCCTCTCTCTTCTCTGTCTGCACCTTCCCCTGTTGATCCGTCTCTCTCTCTCTCTCTCTCTCATCTTCTTTTAATTCCTTCCATAAATGCCACACACCCTATTTGCGATCGCATTGCTGCTACGCAGACGAGTTGTGTTGCGACCAAAGGAGAGCGCAGAAAAAAGGTTATTCGGGACTGGGAGGCTTGGCGGGGGTCAGCGCGTGTGGAGGCCTCGCAGATGGCCCGGTGCCAGAGGACCTGCAGGAAGCCACTCTTCCACACGTCAGCCTCTCTTTGCAGGTTTAGTGTGGATTTCTGCAACCTATCCTCTCCTCACACACACCAGGCATTGTTAATCACTGGATCAATGACCATTACTTATGCATACGGAGGTCACGTGACGGTTCACGGTGTAGTCTGATACTTGAAAAGAGGTATATTTGCAATAACGTGAGTTTACTTTTCTCCAGTATTTGGCAGAGATTCACGGCGACGCTCTTCGGGCGTAGTGAACTTCTTCTCCAACGCTAGACGCCATAATACAGACAGATGGATCAAATCATGGGAGAGATGCACAGCTAAAGTTCTGCCGGCGTATCTGTTTTCCTCCCTATCTCCCTCCCTATCTCCCTCCCTATCTCAATCTCTCTCTCACTCAGTGTGTGTCTGTCGCTCTCAGACCAGACATGCTGTGATGCTGATCTCCCCACGGCTTCCCATTTGATACCAGCCTCTACCTGCAAAAAGCCCCAAAACACTATTCGCTGTATTTTACTATTTATAGTGGTGCAGAGTCATAAAACCTTTTTCTTGTAACCTTATGATTCACGGCTCCATTTTTACCCCGTAATCAATCCATACCTGGGGTTTATGCTAAGAGACGCATTATAACAATGACAAACGACGGGGATTTCCTGGACGGATTTATGGCATCACCTGGTCAAAACGGCGCCACGGTGATGGATTAAAGCGATGAGATAAGAAACGCCGTTCTATAACAAGCTGAGGGACGGTCCGAGGGATGAAGGAGGACCCCCCGCGGTGCACAGAACCTTATTTGCGTGGGCCTCGGGCACGCCTGCTATCCTGGCTCTATCAAACCAATGCAATTAGCGAGGGTGCCATTTCTAAAGTACGGTTCGGTAATAGACGGTGAAAAATGTTTGAGATATTCATTCCCCCCGAGGCGTCCGGGGCTCCGTCGGCGAACGGGTGTCTTCGTGCGGCGTGGTAAACATGTTTGGGTCAGATGGTTTGAAATGGAACGTATTAACTCTGCAGACAGCTCCACGGGGGGAATCAAATTAAATATGTAAGACCAGCATTAACCCGAACCACAGATCTAGTCCGGCTTTAGCAGGTTCCGTGTGTCTGCACCGCATTTGAGAACCGCTCATATGCATCATTTCTGTCTCATTATCGTGTATTGACTCCCGGGAGCCGCTTTGACTCATAGCTCACAATATCACGAGCAGTATTTCTTTATTGTGCACTGGAAGGCACATTGTGTTATAAGAGAACAGCAGATAGATGAAGTAACCTTCAGTACATAATGAGTGCAGTCTGTCATTATGTTACCTCCGCCGTGCTCGGAGGGGAGGCGCAGACTCCTGAGATCTGTGCATAAAGGGAGGTACCGGGGCGCTTTGGCTCGCGGCGGAGTGTGAGCCCATGGTGATAATAAAATCACTAACAGCTTGCCCGGTTTCACCTTCACCAGGCCTGGGGGGGGGATCGGATTGTGTGTTTGTGTGTTTTTTTTTTTAAAGCGATGCATTCTCCTGGGAGGGCCAACAGCCCAACGATCATTCGTCCACAGTCCATAGCCATCACTTTAATATCTAAATATGACGGTTCTCAGGTAGGATGATTGTTTCTGTTTGACCTTTTGAAGAGGCAAAGTGAGGATGCTGAGTCTCCTACACACACTTGTAGGTATATAAAGGTGGGGGGAAGTCCAGTGTGTAACAGCTGGGGCGTTCATGAGTATCTGTGGTTGGATTGTGGGACAGAGAGCAACAAAAACACAATAGTATTGATGTCCAGGTGTTATATATTGACACGAAAAGCGGTCGACCCTGGAACCGTTCCAAGACCAGATCAATAAGTGGAACATTATCAATATCTAATAATGTTTAAAGTGATGTCGAGGATGTAAATCATCCTATTCCTGGAGCTTGCGTGACCACCATTTGCGTTCTAAATGTAATGTGAGGCATTGTAGAAGCTGGAATGTGATGATGTCACAACAACATTGATTTGCTGATGTTTCCAGTCCGAATCCTTCACGTGGCCTAGCCCTCATTTCAATGTGTGGCTCCTGACCGTCGGCCTTTCATTTATTTTGTGATTACGCGTGGTAGTGAATAAAAAAAAAATCATGATAGTAATTTCTTCCAATCATGTGATTGCCTGTCTGTCTGTGATCAGGGACTAATAACGAGTTGTCGTGAGGACCTCGGGTGCTCCAATTTCCAAAATGTGGAGGTCAGAAGAACTGGAAACCTTATTTGCCCTGACTAGAGTGAATGTGCTCGTCTATCTTGGATTCATCTATCTATCTATCTATCTATCTATCTATCTATCTATCTATCTATCTATCTATCTATCTATCTATCTATCTATCTATCGTCCATCCATCCATCCATCCGTCTGTCTATCCATCCATCCGTCTGTCTATCTATCTATCTATCTATCTACAGTAAGAAGAACCTCAAACGTTACAGTGCTACTGCTAAAAGAATACAAACAAGCTGCAATGTTAAAGATAACATCACATCCTCATTTCATCTGTTGGAGGACTCCGATTTTTGTCCCCAGCTTCATTATTTTGAAATATATTTTGAAATAAATTCTGGAAGGACTGTTTGATTTTCTATATAATCTGATATGACATCATAAACTGTAAACAAACACACAGAATAGATAATTTTGTAGTTTTTACGTCCTGGCAGAACCATTTTATTGTCTCACAAAATACATGAAGCTTGAATATCAGGAGTGAACAGTTCAACCCTTCAACACGTTCGCTCTGATTCTTACTGAAATCCTGTCCCCTAGTGGTCATGAATGGAACTTTTTGCCTTTCACTTGCTGAGATAAAGACCGTGAACTTATTCTGTCTCTCTTTTTCCAGGATAACAATGACGAATCCACACCTTCTTGTCGTGGCCGGGTGTCAGTGAACGCAACGCCATGGACGGGGAGAACGCCACCGTCAACGCCAGCGGCATGGATCTCCAGCCGGTCACGCACGGCCTGTGGGAGGTGATCACCATCGCCACCGTGTCGGCCATCGTCAGCCTCATCACCATCGTGGGGAACGTCCTGGTGATGCTCTCCTTCAAAGTCAACAGCCAGCTGAAGACGGTGAATAATTACTACCTGCTGAGTCTGGCGGCTGCTGACCTCATCATCGGCGTTTTCTCCATGAATCTCTATACCTCCTACATACTGATGGGATACTGGGCCTTGGGGAACCTGGCCTGCGACCTGTGGCTGGCCCTGGACTACGTGGCCAGTAACGCCTCGGTCATGAACCTCTTGGTGATTAGTTTCGACAGATATTTTTCCATCACCAGGCCGTTGACGTACAGGGCCAAACGGACCCCCAAACGAGCCGGGATCATGATAGGCCTGGCCTGGACGGTGTCCCTGATTTTGTGGGCCCCGCCTATTCTCTGCTGGCAGTACTTTGTCGGTAAAAGGACTGTTCCCGAGAGACAGTGCCAGATCCAGTTTTTCTCCGAGCCGGTGATAACCTTCGGCACGGCGATCGCTGCCTTCTACGTCCCGGTTTCGGTCATGACGATCCTGTACTGTAGGATCTACAAGGAGACGGAGAAGAGAACCAAAGACCTGGCGGAGCTCCAGGGGATATCCTATCCGACAGACCCCGGCGTCGCCAAGCCCCAGAAAACAATGATCCGGTCTTGTTTCAGCTGCAAATTAACGACCACCTCACACGACCAAAATCAAGCCTCCTGGTCCTCCTCCAGCAGGAGCAACGCCGCCAAACCGGCACCCAGCACCAACGATGAGTGGGCCAGGGCGGGACACATGACCAACTTCAACAGCTACCCCTCCTCAGAGGAAGAGGACAGGCCCGTGTCCCCGAGGGGCTTCCAGCCGTCCTTCAGGAACCAGGCCGGCCAGAACAGCAGGACCGCGGCGGGCGGCGGAAGCCAGCAGCTCAGCAGTTACCAAGAGGAGAACTTCTTCCAGGCGCCGACCAAACACAACTCGCAGAGGAACGCCAAGTGCGTGTCGTACAAGTTCAAACCTGTGGCCAAAGAGGCTCACGCCGAGCACCAGAGCAAAAACGGGGACACCAAAGCGGCATCGCCGATGTTCTCCTCGGCCGAATCCATGAGCGTCCCGTCCACCTCCTCCGCGTCCAAGCCTATGGACGGCACGCTGAAGAGCCAGATCACCAAGAGGAAGAGGATGGTGCTGATCAAGGAGAGGAAGGCGGCTCAGACTCTCAGCGCTATTCTGCTGGCCTTCATCCTCACGTGGACTCCGTATAACATCATGGTGCTCATCTCCACCTTCTGCTCGGACTGCATCCCCGTCTCCCTCTGGCATCTGGGCTACTGGCTGTGCTACGTCAACAGCACCATCAACCCCATGTGCTACGCCCTCTGTAACAAGACTTTTCAGAAGACCTTCCGCATGCTGCTGCTCTGCCAGTGGAAGAAGAAAAGGATCGAGGAGAAACTTTACTGGTACGGACAAAACCCCGCGGTCGGCACCAAGCTGACATGAAGCCTTCGTTTTTTTCCTCTGAGCGTAAATGGACGAAGATGGTTGTAAATCTGTTGTTTGTACTGATGATCTTGGATTTAAGATGATACTGATGGTAAAAAAAAAACAAGCCGTTAAGACAATTTGCGCTCTTCATTAATCAGTCGGCCTGCTGTATTTTAATTTAATTGCTTCTCAAATGACAAAAGATGGGAGGCCGTCGTAAAATTTAAGGATTAGTGACATCGCATCTGGGCTCGAACGAACAAAAAACAACATTTTCCCCTAAACATGAGGCTCTTATACACAAATTCTCACATGCTAGAATAACACAGAGTAGTCAATCTTGTAAGTATTGTGTTTTGTATTCCAAACGCACATTTTAACATTGGAAAATCCTCATGAAATTGTCCAAAGTTTAACATTTACTCATGTACACCGACTCAAATGTTCAAATACGCCCCGCGTCCCATCCCCGGGCGGAAACCGAAGCACATAAACGTCGTGACGTGCGGGTAGGTTTTCCTCGTTATTCCCTAAGTGTCGTGTTCGTACGGAGAATGCACCTCTCGTCGTCTTAAAGGGCTATGAGTGTCGTCCTGGTGTCAGAATCTGCTCGCAAAGTCGCGACTGTAACGACGATCAAAGCCTTTTCACGTGTGCCGCTGCCATTTATCGCAGGAAGTTTTTTTGGTTAAATTTCTGCCAAAACGCCAGATAAAACAAGAGCCAGGAATGAAGCGGAGCGGAGGATTTACTCTCCATCCTCAGGATATTTTCTTCCTCTTTGGGCGTTGAAATACGTTGTTTGTTTTCTCCGCATTGTCGTCATCGACGCGTCATTATATGTTCGCTGTATTTCCGGCACGTCTGTAACGCAGTGTGGCAAAAATGCTCTCCGTTTGTGAAAGTGTCCCATTGAAATAATGTGCGCATCGGAGGGAAAAGTACGCTCGGAACGTGTTTTCCTTTCTAATAAGCTGTAATGTCGTGCAGCTGGGTGATAACTGTGACTGCACTTGCATCTGCGATTTGGGAAATGAACCATTTGCTTCGCTTCCGTATTGGTATAATGTGTGATGGGAAAAAAAACCAAAAACCAAAAAAAAAACAAGTCCAGAGCTGAAAAACATCAACATTTTTTTTTTTACTGTCTTGCAAATACGTGATGGATTCATTTTGTTCTTTTCGGTACTTTGCGATCATGTCCGTGGATTTCTGAATAAAATGTGGTGAAGTGTACTCTTGATGTCCAAACGGCTTTGCTTCGTACAACAAATCCACAAGTCGTCCCCTCACAGCTCGTCCTTGCAGTCGGCCGTGTGCACGACCTTGACGGTGTCCGAAGGTCTCACCATCATCCACGCGTATTTGCACAGGCGCTCCTTGTTGCAGTCCTTCTGCCAGTAGATGACGTTCCTGCGATTGAGGTTGGCGCCGGCGCAGGCGTCGTACCACCACCCCCCTCCGGGCACCCCCTGAAACTCCAGCTTGGCACAGTTCTGGAAGTAGTTGTCATTGTCTCTGTCTTTGGTGGTGAACTTTTGGTTGTCGTGCAGGTAGTTCTCCGTGTCTTTGGTCAGGGCGTCCACGGCCGTGCCCTGGAACAACCCCAGTCTCAGCCTGTACGCCGCAGCTTCGTCCTCCACCAGGAACGGGTCGTACTCACCCGTTTTGGTGACGGCGTCTCGATCCACCAGCTTCACTCCCAGTTTGTAGTGTCCGGGCCCCCTGGTGAGCCGGTGGAGGTATTCGTTCCCCAGCCAGTGATCCCCGGTCAGGACCCCAAAGCCGTGCTTGTACTCGTCCCAAGTTCGATCAAAGTTGACGCTGCTGTTCATGGTGATGTGCTGCACCACGGTCCAGCCGCCCTCCTGCATAGCGCAGTACGCCAAGATGGGGGCGTCACCCGGCTGGATGATGTACACTCCGTCTCTGGCCTGCCCGGCTGAGGTCATCAACATGTCGTGGCAGTCTCTGGGCAGCACTGGTAACAAAAGGATGTGTCAGACATAGCAATGAATTATGAAAGAAGGACTACTCTCAAAATGTTGTCCTCAGACTCGTGAATGTCAGAGTGAATTCTGGGGTTCTTCGCCATTTTCAGCCATAGAATAGTTTTCAGATATGCTGTCCTACTGAGTGCGGACTAACATGATTCTGCATACAAGCCTGTTTAATCCTTAAAACACTGAAGTGGTTTGGATGAATTTAATGAGCCTTTTCAGATTCATTAATAATTGAGTTTCCAACATAAAAAAACACATAAAAATCCTCTAATTTGAGAGAAGCTGTGCATTAAAAAAAAAACTAAAACTAAAATTCATTACAACAACCCTTATTTCCCCTTAAAAGTCTCTTTATCCTGGATGCTTTGGGCATTACGGTCTACAAATTTCCCCAGAATGCATCCTGACTTCTTCAGTATCTTCTTTCAGTAGAATTCAACCGGCTTTTTACGAAACCTTGATGAATAGCAGCGATGACATCATATCTAGATGTCAACAGTTTCTCAATGTCCCTCAGGTAAAGAGGTTAAGACACCGATGAGACAAGAGGAACTGTTTGTCAGGAGACACAATGCTTATCACAAATGAGTCACCGTGTCATTTTGATCCACAGCATGGAATTTGACCCACACAAGAGATAAAGGTAAAACAGCTGTTCAGAGCAATCACATCGGCTCGCTCACACTAATCACACGTTCTACGCACTTCATGAGGTTTGTTCGTATTAATTTGTTAAGATATGAAACCACAGGTGTGATGTACATTTTCAACGACGACAGCAGGATGAAAACTCAAAGTGACAGTGAAAATCCCACCTCTCATTCCACGGTTCAGGACCGTGTTGTGCTCCTCCAGGGGAAGGAGGTTCAGATTCTCAGCTTGGAGATGCTCCATGTCGGCTCCGGCCAGACTAAGCAGCAGTGGGAGCGCCGCCGGCAGCCAGCATCTCAAACCCTTCATCCTTTACTTTCCACTGTAATAAAAACAAACGGGTCAATGAAATATAAGAAAAGCAAACGGATGGGGTATTTTCAAGAATAATATTTACCTTCAGTTAGACCACCTGCAACATGTGAAGTGATGCGGTGTAAAAAAAAAAGGCTCCACACCTGAATCTTCTCCCTCACTCCTACCTGCTCTGTACTTACTGAAAGGACAGACCGCTGAGCTGGGACTCAGGGCTGTCCAGCCCCGTCACAGCTGGACTTCAGCCTCTGACTTCACATCACAGGGGGGGGAGACACCAAACCTGCACTTATCTCTATCAGGTCAGCTTGTAGGGCCCGTATCTCTCCGTCACTTAAAACACCGGAAAGGTGGATGAGGCTGAAGTCCACCTGAGATTGAAGTGTACTGTACGTACTGTACCGCAGTCCGGCTACTAATGTTGATCTCTGTGTGTACACACTGATTCCGCTGCTCTGTTTTCAAACTTTGCTTTTGTTGTAAGGAATGTTTATTATAAAACCAGCAGAGGGCAGTGTTTGCACTCTTACATTCAAAGACAGTGATTTACAGTGATAAAACTATTTTGGTTCGTATATTTGCAACATTCTTCTAGATACAGTATGAGGTGATTGACGAGACTAAATATAAATTTACTTTGCACAATCTTAGTATTTTTTTGACCTTCAAGTCTTTCAATGCTACTGTAGACGGCCTGCAAAGAACACAATCACGCAGGACAGACAAAAAAAAAAGTTTCCGTGGAAACAAAAGCAGCGTCTGTTTATCGGTCCATCATCTGAAATGCGTCTGTAGATTCTCAGAATATCCAAAGACGGAGCGATGATCCGTCTTTTTATTACCACGGAGAAAGCTGAGACAGGAACGAATCGATGACCTGTGGGAAGAGGAAGATGAATCTAAGATTGGAAGGAAAATTCCAAAGCACATGCAGTCGATCGTAATAATCTCGTCAGGCAAACAGCACTGACCTTTGCCATGTCTCCTGCTGTTCCCGGAGCAGATTTCAAAAAAGGTTCCTGGTGCCACAACTCCAATAACTGCTCGTTGAAGATTTGGTAATTTCTGTAAAAAAGTCAATAAAAAGTGAGTTAAGAGTTATTTTGAGGAATTAATGAACATTTATTATAATATATGTGTTAAATAGCGTGCGTACCATTCCAGTACTTACTTATCCAAGAGTGGATTAGTTGATCTCGTACAAGTGCTTGATCTAAGTTGCTCCCACCAGTTATTCAGAACTGCTTGTATCCATTTAAAACCCACGAGGAGATACCTGTGAGAGGAGATGTGAGGCCTTATTCTTTTGTATTTCTGTAAGTGCTCCTTTGTGTAGCGGAGCAGCGTGATGCAGCAGAGATACTCACTCCTCGTACGGACTGCTGAGGACTTTCTTAACTAACGGGAAGAGATCAACACAGCAGCCGATAGTAATGCTGGGAGAATCCTCTTCAATTCTGCAGTAAAAATCAAGTCACAGATTAGTCCACTTATAGTCACGTATTACAACAATAAAATAAATGTGGACGTTGTTTACCTTCTGGTTATCATTGGCAGGAAATCAACAAATACCCCAGTGTCTTGGATTCTGAAGACAGACAATGACACAGTGACATTTGTGAAAGGTGAGTGATTGTATGACTGAATGTGGTTTGTGGCGTCTACAAACCTCATAAAATACGTCAACACTTCACTGACGTTTCTGTTCCACAAGGTAAAAGCTACTTTGAGTCTCAGATTTCTTCCAAACAGCACGTCGGCCATTGTGCTGTGATCTCTTGCGATCTGAAATGGATTGTTCAGATGGAATTGTGTTACCTGCTTATTAGTAAGACGATAAACCACAACACGGTAAAGGGGCTGTGATATCATTTCTGACCGTAGCAAGTGTAAAGCAGTCAGTCTGGCTGGAACCGGCTGTACCAGTTATGTGGCTATTATTGACATTTGGTGGGAACTCCCAGGGGTCCATATTGAATATCTCAGGTTGCATGTCCTGCATGGAGTTCCTCTCATTCTCCTTGTTGGCTCTGTCGTAAGTCTTCGCAGAGCCTACTTGCTTCTTTCGAGCCACTATCAGATGATGAGTCTTCCTCTTCGACGACACAACACGCTTCACTCTGCCGGGATTGTTGCCTGATCGACTAACGGGACACCTAGTCCTGAAGTGTTCAGAAATACTGTATAAATTAACCACACTAAGCTTTTATTGTGATGTCATCAGCAAAACATGACCTACCTCTTTTTGTTGAACTCTTGGTTTTTATCCTGATCGATCTGGAGAGCGAAATAATACAGTTATATGGAGCAAAGGTGTGTCAATACTACAAAGTAACGAGCTCACCTCCTTTGTGGTTCTCCCACGAGGGTAGCACACTCTGTAGTGGGCTATATCCTGCTCAAGACTTTCATTGTCAGAGTCCATTACACCTGAAAAGGAGAAACCATCACAAAATGATACATAATATATGACCCAGATTTACTATATAAAGTAAAAAGATGACAGGAATGTACAGGAATACAAATCAAAGCAAACTTATTTTGTGAAGACCACATTATGCAGGAATTATCTTGACTCACAGGGTGTTGAAAAGGTGCAATGTGCAAAGGATATGACAACGCGTGAAAATTGCAGATAAACTGGACGCTAAATTATTGCACATAGTTGCATGGCTATGAAGAGTTGAAAAATGAACAGTTTTGCACAGCTTCAGCCCTTATTTATTTTTGTTTTTATATGACCAAAATCTCAATGTTATCCCCCCTCACTCTAACTTAAAATAAATAAAAAAATATATTTCAGAAATCCTTATAGCATGGGGAAATTCCAAGAGAATATCCCATAAGTAAATAAAATATAATATAATAAATTATTACTCAAAACAGACGCGATAGAACTGACTTATATTTGGTACGTTTTCATGCAGAGGAATTAAAACACAATTACCCACAATTCACAGGGGCATTGTTATTCTTATGCCCTATGACGTATACAGGAAGCGTTCTGTGCCAAACAGCTGAGTTATGCTGTGAGCGTTATTGTGATTTGACATTTTGTTTACCTTGGGTGAGCCGCTGCCGTAGTTCTTATTTTTAACGTTACTTAGCCCGAGTTCGTATCGTTAATTTGATTGTGGTGTTCGGCAATTAAACAATAGAAAGACGGAACGACTTTATGCTAGCATACGGTTGTATCGAACAAGTTAACGACACGGGAAACAAACAGTGAGGCTAAGCTAGGCTAACAGAGAGCCAAGTTGTCGGAACTGTATAGAGAAACAAAATCTGGTCATGACGTTGACAGCAACCACAGTTAATCAATAACTATATTAACTTACCCTTAATATCATCTGTTGCGTAGCTGTTTGTCTTATTTTCCTCTGCAGCGATGACTATAACAGTTTAATGTCCCCGTGTTCATATTAACGGTGACTAACAGCCGATTTGAACTGATGAATCCACCCTTGGTATACAGCATCCTATTCATCCAGATGCAGATAGGGGAATGTGCGTCCCCTAGCGACTATTGAGATAACAGTTGGAACAATGGTGCTGTTCTTTGCTCCCAACCGTCACTACAGCAGCTGATCTCCCTGAGATGAATAGTAAGTCGTCTTCAGTTTTGTTTTAACTGTAGTTAAATCCGGCAGCTGTGGCAGTATCTTTAGTGTTGATTAATGAGGTGTCTGAGCTGTTTACCAAAGCATTTTTATTCATTAGAGACATGTTGTAGCCTGTATGTTCATCCCTGTTGCACTTGACCTGGAGCAGCACTTCTCTGAATACACAACGAAAAACAACATCAGCTGCTTTTATTGACACATCATCTGTTTCCGTGCAGCTCTTGCTGACACTGTCTTTTTGCCTATGCGGATTCATCATTCAGCACGACTGATTTAGAGTCCCTAGTTCTAAGACACAAACACTGTCTATGTGTGAGCCACTGTAACTGTCACTGTGGAAACAGGCACTGTGGTCAGGGATGTTACCAGAAGGTTCCTCTAAAAACAGGCAACATAAGAGTCCATTTCATGTCATAAAGGCTGTGTCATGGGAACACTGGAAGTCATGTGATTGCAGTATAATAAATGTTTAACTGTCTCACTTTAACCTTGTTGTGTTCCTGCAGCACACTGTTAAAATGCTGCCTGTTTATGCTGTGTATGCTGTACTGAGCCTTGCACCCATGCTGGTGCTTGGTGTTCCTCCTATTTGGACCCAACCAGAGCAGGTCCACCTCTCTTATCCAGGTATGCATTAGAATCATTTCCACTAGTCTTTACTGTTTTATTTTAAGGAAACTATTATCCTCTTACAAATACAAACCAGGGTCCAGGTCATATTGATTTCTAAAATAGATAAGCAGTATAGATACTGGGTGGTTGAGTAAAAGTACTGCTGCTCATACAAAGTGAATCTGTTCTCTTGCATGGCTCTCTATAGACTTGAACTGTAATTTCTACAACTTAGTCTCAAAATTACTTATCTTAAGTTAAAAAACGTTTTAGTTCCCCTGGTATAAGTTTAAATGGCTTCCTGATTCACAGAAGTAATGTCTGTATAATGATGGTTGGAGGTTGAGTGTTTTTTTGTTTTTTTTTCTCCAATGATGCTGACATTTCCCAGATAGACAAAACAATATTTTGGCATTAGTAAACCATGAAAACACTAACTAATTGCCTAGCACAGCATACAAAAAGCTTAACTTACTCTGGAGCAGCATACACATCGAGGCTCAAATGCTCTCGTACGTTCCCTATGAAGGTGAAACATGTGGTCCTAATGAAAATAAGTACCTAGCCAGTAAGTTGTTTTTGTCATGTCTGCGTCTCGCCAAAGGCTAGATCAAAACCACCACTCTTATGCAATGTCATTTTTTTGGCATTTGTGAATGTATAAGAAAGTGAATCCAGTAGCTTTGTCAGATTAATCTGTGCCATACTCCCGATAATTGTTTTCCTCACAGGAGTTCCAGGTTCCATGGTGGTGACCTGGACCACCTTTAGTAAGGCAGAGAGCCATGTGGAATACGACCTGCTGGGAGGTCAGCTCTTTAACATGACCGCCAAGGGTGATTCAACGCTATTTGTGGACTCGGGAAGGGAGAAAAGAAAGATGTACATCCACAGAGTCACGGTCACCGGCCTCAAAGCTGCTGCTACTTATGGTGCGTATGCAGTAACATTATTGTTATTCTCTGAGCTGATCAGAAAGGTAAAATGGCTCATCTCACCTGCGAGCACGTACGGAATCTCTCCTCACTTGTGTGTATTTCAGTGTATCACTGTGGCAGCGATGCAGGATGGAGTGATGTGTTCTCCTTCACGGCTCTGAATGACAGCACAAGTTTCAGTCCAAGGTTTGCTCTCTACGGCGACCTGGGCAATGAGAACCCTCAGTCTTTGGCTCGACTGCAGAAGGAGACACAGATTGGCATGTATGACGTCATCCTACACATAGGTAAGCGCCATGCTCACGGGAATGTAAAATGATTCCACTTCAAGAGCAATAAATAGTTTGACATTTAACCTTCATTAAGAAGTCGGTTAGCTGAGATCCATCAGAGGTATGTAATAAAGACGTAAGAGTTTGTGATGCTAATCACTGTAATAATAGCTATTCAACATTTATAGCATCTATGACTTTATAATGGCAGATAGACGCAGTGCGGACTGCTTGTTTATGGCATCAAGGCTAAAAATGTGAATTAGCAGGACGGCCTTTTTTCAAAATATGGATCTTCATCTTGTCAAAATATGATTCCATGAAAGTCAAATGTACAGTAATAACATTTCTTCACTTTGTTTGTAAGCCTTTATAGTCTGATGCCTGTGTTTTTGTACTTTGCAGGGGATTTTGCCTACGACATGCATGAGGTATGTCTCTCTCCTGTCTTTTCAGTAGCGTGAACTCAGATTGAACTAGTGCCCTGCGTTCACACCATTGACAGCAAATGTCTTTCATCGGTGGTTTATATTCGAAAAGCCAGTCCGATATTTCCCTAATTCCACAGTGACAGATGAGATAA
The DNA here is from genome assembly GCA_900303265.1 of Brotula barbata. Lineage (NCBI taxonomy): Eukaryota > Metazoa > Chordata > Actinopteri > Ophidiiformes > Ophidiidae > Brotula > Brotula barbata. Next base: position 9,481 of record OMNV01020732.1, on the reverse strand, counting down.
GCCACTTTACCTTTCTCCACCGCCCCCATCTCAGGACTCACCACTGTTTATTATCAGTGCACATGAAGAGCCTCAGCTGTGGTTAAGAGACACAGCTTATGACTAGCGTTACTGAGAAACGTTGTAATGCTGTGATGGGAGACAAGAGTAAGGGTCAAAGTATTTCCTGAATAAAATAGGGACATTCAAACCCGCAAATGTGTATTTCCAAAAACATATTTTCCCCATCTGAAACCGCCCCAGTTGTCATATGAACACCAGACGACCTAACCATGCTTTTGGTTGGTTTATGTCACCTGATACCATTTTTCCCGATATTAAAAGCTAAATTGCCAAGTTCCTTTACTATTCATGTTTGCAGAAAATGATAATGCAATCGGCAGATAAATGTAAGAGTTGATTACCAAATTCAAGCTGTGATTTAAAAAAAAAAAACAATGTCCAAGAACGTCACCTGGCTTCAAAGAAAGTATAAATAGAAAAAGAAAAGAAAAATCTGAAATATCATCAATGGCTTTGGCAACTAAGACATCCAGACTGCCATACCCCATTTGTGCTTTCAAAAGCTCTGTAACTAGCGTAAAATCAGCAAAATAATGGCTTCTGGTTTCACTGAGGGTTTGTTTGATATCCTGATGACATGTCCCTGAACTTTCCGGGAAAATGGGCTTATCCAATTCTTGGAATATTTTGGCTGAATGGCAATGAATGCAGAAAAATGACACATTTCAGTCCGCAATAAACACAATCCATACTCAGTCCGAATGCCTGTGGGCTGATGTCTGACGGCTAAATTAAATCGTTCCAGGACAACGCAAGGATTGGAGATGAGTTCATGAGGCAGATCCAGTCCATAGCTGCCTACGTGCCATACATGACCTGCCCGGGGAACCATGAATATAAATAGTAGGTGGAATTCATCTCAATTTGACATTTGTACTCTTTCTCCTGCCTTCGTATGAGAGCTCACATTCTCAATTGTCTGCAATCAAACGCACGTGTTGCAGAAATTGTTCCCAACAGTGACAGTGTTGTGAAGAATTCGTAGGCAATGAGTCAAAATGGAAGCTATCCGTCTGTCTTCTGCTCCTTATTAGCTAACGTTTTCCTTTTGGTTTACATTTTTGCCACATTCCGCACAGGTCATATACAATGAGGGGTAGTAGCCACGACGATGATACACGCTGAGGACTCCCTCTGACAGGGTTTATTTAGAATTGGCTACTGTAAATGCAAAGTTTGTCTCTGTGTGTGTGTGTGTTTTAGGGGGCTGGTGGAGGTTGTGAGGCTCCCTAAAAACAACCTCTCCGGTCAACCGCAATTTTTCCACTGTTGAGAACACTTAGGTCTGTTGAAAACTATTCACTTTACCATTGGAACAGATGGGAGTTATTTTAGTTTTCTAAAGGCTGGAGCCCTGTCAGGAACCACCATCATCTAAACAAGTCAACGTTTGCCAAAACAAATATTTATCTGACTGGGAATCATCGGCTGTCTACGTGCTTTTCTGTTCCCTAAAGACTGCCAGGGGAGGTGGACGCTGTTTGTGTTTTGGGTCCTCATCACCAAATGCATTCATAAAATTTAGGCATTGGAAATTTCTTTTTAACTGAAGACAGTGGGGAGAACTTAACATCAGCCAAGACACAAGACGCATAACCCACAGATTATGGCAGTGTCCATTGATGTTCTGACATACCCGTTTTACGTCTTCGTACAGAGATGGATGTCAGTTTAAGCCAATTAATCACAATGTGTTGATCGTGTGACGCTTGAAGCCAAGTCCTTCAGATAACTGCCATATTTCACCCTGTCTGCGAGATATTTACCAGGCAATATCAGAGTGAATTTACAAATTCAATATGGTGATATTGTGCTCTTGAAGTCAGAAAACAAATATTCACATATAAAACTGTCCACCGTATCCCACTTTTCAAGTACTTCTGCTGGATTGAGTTGCGTTTCTGTGCACGTTTATGCATCATGGAGGATTTATTTGTACCGTGCTACAACACGTGCACGTGCCTGGTATCCTTAGGCAGCCCTCGCCTGGCCTCGCCATGTGAAATGGGACGACTGCCTTGACTTAATTAAGGCGCTGCGAACAGTAGCCTCTTTTTCTTGGCTCTGCATCCTGACATCAGAACCTGATATCAAGAAGCATCTCGCTGCATTACATAACCAGAAATCTTGCTCCTGTCTCCATCCTCCTCTTGCTAAATGTGTGTTTTGTTCTGTGGTGCTGTTAAGAATCTAGATCTCCCAGCAGCTGGTCTCTGCTTTTCTTCCTCGTTTTCTGTTGAGCTCCCTCAATAAAGTTCTCTGTTTCGCTCTCTTTCCAACCTCAAAACCTAATGGGTAAAAAGCAATTGAAACTGGGCTGACCGCAAAAGTTTTCAGTCAGCATTCCAGCAGAGTGAGAGCAGTGTTTCTAGAGAAGATGCTAAGGCCCCAATCAAGACTGTCTTTGTTCACCAAGCACAATGAACTGCTCATCGAGCCTCAGAGACAATGGCCGCGGATGAGAGTTGGCGATGTGCGTCCTGTAGACCTCAGCCGGTTCCCGTAATTTCCCTAACCGCCTGGATTAAGTGAGAATTTTGTGGACTCAAAAGCTCATCAGATGATGAAGGGGAAGATTTGATGAGGAGGGAAAGTCTTGTTGGGTCCATTCAGCCGTCAGTTTGTTCTTATTGAATGTGACGTTGGGAACATTGGGCAGATTTTTATCTCAATCTCGTTTTTATGGAAAGGCAAACACACGTGGAAACAAGCGTGCACGAGGGTTACAGAGAATGACTCATGTGTTATGTCAAGGTCCCATAATGCAGATTAATCAGACAAATATAAGCTTATCATATTTGTACTCAATCAGATTTTCCACAATTGAGCCACTAAAAGAGACTTTAAAGCCTGATGGGGTTTTTCAAAGGCTTCATTCTCTCCCAAGTGCCTGCCTATTTATGTCAGGCACTCCAAGCTTATTTCTTCACTGAATGAGAAATTGCTGCTTAGTGAAATCAATCTGCGCTGAGCTGACTGTGGTTTTATGGCCCCAAAATGTCATGAACCAAACCGATGCCAGCTCTCATCCTGGCCACAAGATGGGAGTATGAACCCAGGAAAATAAACGTATTCCTCATCCTGTCGCCCTGGCTGAAAGCTGCAGCTGTCCTGAATTCGTCCTCTCAGGCGCCAGTCCTGCACTTAGGCAGTATTATAGTTTGCGTGAATTGTTAGTTATGGCAAATATAAATTAAAGTTGTGCATTCTTAGATTTAATTGGCGTGAATTGAAATTGTGGCTCTTTTATCGGGATTAGAACGATTTTGCACGACAAACACTGTGAGATGGGAGCAAAGAGACGCTGACCTCATCGCCGATCCCCTTCATGTGTTGATAAAGGAGAAGTATCTTTGGCCGGGTTATCGTGCTGGCCTTATCCTTTTTACCTTTACCCTTTGTCTCATTTCTTACATGAGATATGGAAGCAGTCGTTCCCATCATTGATCTTAGCTAATGGACTGTCAAGAAGACTTCTGCTTTTAATCATTTAAAAAGAGAAAAACACACTCCTGGATTGGTGCGAGGGTGAGCTTTCCTCACAAATATTTTCCTGATCGCACCCTGTGCCAATCGCAACATTACCGGGTTGATAGGGACGAGGTGTGCGTTGGTGCTGAATTTTGGACGAGTTCTGTTTCGTGTTTTCTGATACAGGAAGTCAAGGTGCAGGGTTGATGGATGAGGTCTAGTAGGAGTGACAGCAAGAGTTAAATCGAATCTGGAGCGGCTCTTGCGCACCATGTTCAGAGAAGCTATATGTCCCAGCTCAGGTCCGCCCAGGCCACCACCACGTCCCCCGAAACTGAAGCTGCCGCCATGTTTTTCTGCAGTCTCTAATCTGGAGACGCAGATAGTTTGGCTGCAGCGCTGTGTAGGTTTTCTATGAATATCTAAATCTGGCCACATCTAAATTTGGGACTTTCGAAGCCGATGTCACCGCTGCTCATCTTCAGCCGGTGATCTACAGCCGTGACCAGCCGAAGTGAAAACTGTAACAAACTGCAACAAAAGGATTCATCCAAAGTTATTTTAAAAGTGGTAGATTATCTTCGATGTATTTTGAATAGATTATTGCAGCCTAGCCTCACTCTGGGCTCTGTTATAGGCACCACAAAATGATACAGCAATGGTCCGTGGCTTTAATTGCTGTTTCTTAGACATTCAGAGAACGTAGATTGTACAGTCCGCCCGGCCAATAACCGTTTTCTCTTCTTTTCTCTTTTTGTTTCCTCACAGCAACTTTTCCAACTACAGAAATCGCTTCAGCATGCCAGGCCAGACTGAGAGCCTGTGGTACAGGTAAGAGAGGGATTTCACTCAGCTGGGTAAAAGAAACACGGCTTTGCTCAGCGGGAGAATGCTTCACAGCAAAAGTGGATGGTGGACGCACGGGGCGAACAAAGGGAACGTTCCACGGGGGGTCCCATGTAAAGTATCCTGTGATAGTTGACCACGCTTCCTGCTGCGTTGCGGCAACCATTAATGAAGCGAAAGAGGCGGCCCGGAAGAATTGGCAGCTTCCCTCTGTTAGTTTAGTTTGCCTCTCCTATCTGAGGGACACGGGGACTACACAAAGAAACTATACATCTGACTGCGTGACTCATAGCTCGCTGCAGGCCTCATTCTCTCAGACAGTAAGATAATACCATGGTAGCCCACAGGCCAGCTGCCCACTCTCTACTCCCTTGGCAGGCGGACAGACAATTCCGTCACGTGCACAGATAGTATACACTGTGGGAGGCAGAGAACCCGAAATCCCTCGACCGCTGCCGAGAGCCGTACGGCTCAGGACGTTCGCTGCACACCAACACGTGGTTTTCCATTAAGACGTGCGGCCACCCGCGCGCGCCGTACGTAAAAATCGGTAAACGTGTCGGAAACCTGTCTGAAAACTCTCCTCTCTGTATCTAATGCAACACCGCGCTGCACACTGAGGAGTGGTAGGCGTGCGTTAGTAGCCTTAAAGGCTGATAAAGCCGTCAGAGGCCCGTGGATTGTATGGATTGTGCACATTGCTGGTTTATTTCCCCGGGGTGTGCATGGAAAAGTGGAGCCTGTGTTTGTTTATTTGGTGATTTTCTGCACGCTTCCTCTGCCGGGTTAAGACTGTGCATCATTTTAACGACGCGCACGTGTCCGCAGCTGGAACCTGGGACCGGCCCACATCGTCTCCCTGTCCACCGAAGTTTACTTCTATCTCATGTATGGACAGGAGCTTCTTTTCAAGCAGTATGAGTGGCTGAAGAAAGACCTGGAGGTGAAGCACCACACACACACACACTGTGTCATCTGTTGATAAAGTGCCAAACGTCTTTTACACATTCCACACGAACGCGTCCGGACTTCCTCTCCTTTGCGATCTAGGAGGCCAACAAGCCAGAGAACCGAGCAGTGCGACCGTGGATCATCACCATGGGACACAGACCCATGTACTGCTCCGACGACGACCAGGACGACTGCACCAAGTTTGACTCCTACGTAGGTTCACGCACGTGACATCCCAAAACCACACAAAACACTCTGCTGCAGTTCGTATAGGTCAAATGAAAGTACGGCATGTATGTCAAAAAGCATGTTTTACTGTACTGCTGCACGTATTGTCTCATGAGTGAGCACACAGAGCGGTGCAGACAGGAAGTGGAAGTGATAATGTGATAATTAGTGTTGTGATGTCTTTACGGCGGTCCTGTGCTGCTGCGTATCAAAATTAAAATGGAAAGGAAATGATATCATTCCAATTACATACCTAGTAAATCACCTTTAGAGGTTTATTATTGCAGTGTGTTGTTGGATAGGTGAAGATTATTTTGTCGTTACGTCCACGATGTTGCGTAAACACGTTTATAGGATTTTGTGTTGTGCTCTTAAATTGCCCCCGGGTCGCAGACCGATCACGCTTGGCCCTCGCTGCGGCCCGGCCAGTCTGCACTGCAGCCCTGAAAGCATGTCGTGCTTGGTACGCTGTCATAATCGCTGCAATTTGCAACAAATACTTTCCATTTGGACTGAATGCTCTCAGGCTTGGCACGGCCTCGACTGAGGCTGGCACGGCCGTAACGAGACTCCACCAGGTACTTTTCTGGCTACCAGCGAGCGTTTCGGGAGTGAGTGCCAGGTCAGACTGATATCACTCCTCTCTGTTCTCCGTCAGGTCCGCCTGGGACGAAAAGACACCAGACCTCCAGCCCCCGGCCTGGAGGACCTACTTTACCGTTATGGTATGGTTTCTATTTGACGACCATCTGTGAACTGCTAATGGCTGTTAAAGATCACAAATTTGCACGCTCAGACAGACTAATGTCCCAACAGTTGCAGGGAGCATGGCAATCCAAACAGGCCTTTATTAAAAAAGCAGGCCCTCGGTCTGGAAGACTTCCCAACAGCAGATATCCAAATGTTTCTCCCGTATTGCTTCTCTCAGACGTTTGTTTGTTGCTCTCAATTGTTTAAATGGTGGTTTTTGGGTTGCAGCGATGGCTGCGGAATCAGAGGAATAAGAGGAAATGGGCTGGAGATCTGAGAGAGTGACATCATACAACATGCACTGTCATTGTTTTCTCAACAACTGTGAGAAGTTGCTGTCTCTCATCAACTGTTCTCCCCAGGGGTGGACGTGGAGCTGTGGGCCCATGAGCACACGTACGAGAGGCTCTGGCCCGTCTACGGCGACAAGGTCAGCTGGCACACTCTGAAAGGACAGCGTTCTTGAAATGTCGACCGTGTTGTGTTGAAGTCGAACTCTTCGTCCCTCTGCAGGTGTACAATGGGAGCACAGATCAGCCGTACGTCAACCCCAAAGCTCCCGTGCACATCATCACAGGCTCTGCCGTAAGTACACGCACACACACACGCACACACACTGCTCTTTTATTTTGTAGGTTTCCGCTCATCGATTGACCTCGGCATCATCGAAATATAATGTTGTGCGTATTATACACAGTCCCCTCTGTGCAGCAGCTGCTCTGCCCCGTGAGTTCAGAACCAGCTGTTCTTCTGGTTAAGTGTTTTCTGATGTGGTATTCAGCGGCACAGGGCATGTTTCGTCATCTGACCACAGATGGATTAGTCGCTGGCGCATCAAAACGCAGGCCAGGCACACCGAGGCCCAGCCGTGGTTGTAAATGTCACACAGGCCCGTGTGGAAAGAGCTGCAAGAGGCATGCGGCTCCTCGCTAAACAGAGGATTCGCTTTAATTACGGCCGATTCCTCCGTAGGGCTGCAGGGAGAAGCACGACGCCTTCAATCCAAACCCCAAGGAGTGGAGCGCCTTCCGCAGCACGGACTACGGCTACACACGCATGCAGGTGGTCAACTCCAGCCACCTGTACCTGGAGCAGGTTTCCGACGATCAGGTGAGCGCCCCGCACGCGGCGAAGACACGTCAACGGGTCAGAGCGATCCGCCGACAGACAACAAACTACACATCTCTGTGTTTTTATAGTACGGAAAGGTGATTGACAGCATCTGGGTGGTGAAGGAAAGACACGGCTTCTCTGCCTGGGTCTGAGGACCGTCGCCGCAAATCAAGCAACTTCAAGCACTTTTCCGCTGCCCTCGGACCGGTCCGGGTACTTCAGCCAAGACCAGCTCTTCCAAGTAATCAGTAGTGAATATGATTTTTGCTGTCAATCAAATTTATCTCGGTGAAAAGCCTCCACACAGAGTGATCAAGTAACCGCACATGAGCCAGAACAAAGCAGTGATTTCCAAAGCACTGAATATACAGAGTGTGTGTACATCGTAGGTATATAACAGTTACTGTTGTGGGTGACTGTCGCTGTTACGCACGTCTATGCATTTTCTTATGTCTCAATAAATCCTACTTTTTCTATGAAGCCCTGGTTCCTCTTAATAAAGATGTTAAAGACTGATAAAAAAATGAAATATTTGGCACGTACCGAGGTCCGTTCCATTGTCCTCCCCGGGGGTTTTACTCTGGAAACCTGGAACCTGGGTCTGATCAAGAGGACGGGTCGTCCCTTCGTTAATTCTATCAGGATATTGCGTCGTCGTTCCACTCCGTCCGCGCGGCTGCCAGGTCTGATACACAAAGACACATGGACGTGTGTGACTACACAAAGGCCTCTTATGTAACCCGGGGATGCCTGTGGCTTGGGCACATCCAGACCGGGAGAAGCCGATGTTCCCAGAGCTCACACCATGAGTCTCACCGCCGCGGTGGTATTAATTCATAATAGCAACATGCTGTCTGTGATGAATAGTGGCAGACAACCAGCGTGTGTCCTTTTTCAGTCGTTGAGATGTAATCATCTCTTCGCATGATCGTGACACACACACACAAACTCAATGGTGCTTCAAAGCACACACGGAACGCACGGTGCAACAGTGGCAGGAATGCTAAAACAGATTGACTTCAAATAATCGTTTTCATTCATCACACGTGGGCCGTGCGGTCACAGTCAGTACCTGTCTGAGTGAAGCGGAAAGGCTGCACCTAACATCTGTTGACACACACTCAAAAACGGCTCAAAAACGTGAACACCGCCCGCCGCCGTGCCTGGTCGACGGCGGGGACGCGCCGTTACAGCGCTCACGTGCTCTCGGCGTTCCAGCCCACTGTTCGCTGGCCGCACGTCTGCGGAGAAGGCGGCATGCCGCTGTGATCCGACCCCTTGACACGTTCACGTACTCGGCGTACTGCGGTACCCCGCTGAGTCATAAGGACAAGAAATCAGTAGTACAGGGTGCAGAGAGCAGCGTGTACAGCCAGAGTCTGTACTGGCAGGAGAGTTTTTCAATTTGTGTACAATTCATGGTCACATTGCAACAGCTAGACCGCCGGTTGTGAGACGAAGTCGGTGGCGAGCACTAACCTTTGTACGACTTTACTCCAAACACACACACACACACACACACACACATCCTGACATCGCAATCACGTGGATTAGCCTTATGGGGAAACACGGTACCCTCAACGCATCGTGAATAGCTGCTATTTTTGTATATTGCAGCAAGTCTGCTTGCATCCAGTGATGCACGAGCAGCTTGTAACTCCCAGCCCTACCAGAGCCACCCCTTGAAGAACATTCCATCACATGCTCACTACACGTTTTGTCATCGTTCCGTTCATGTGAATTCTAGAAAGAAAAAAAAAAAAAAAAAAGCGGAAAAAAAATATTGATCGCAATCCAGGAAAAAAGAGCGAGGAGAAAATAACATGTCACTTCAGATCGCATGCCTCTCGCTGAAATATGATGTGCTTATTACCGTCCACGATAGAGACACAGCAGGTCTGTGGGATTGTGGCTGAGGGCCTTTTGTTGACAGAAAGTGGTGCTCGCCTTCAACGGGACAACTTCTTTTCGAACGCTTTAGCCCCCCGTTCCTCGTCAGTCCGCGCATTTGCCGGAGAACACGCATTTGAAGTATGTCTTCTTATATGTGCCTGATCCA
>OMNV01020731.1:0-17489 GCA_900303265.1 Brotula barbata | reverse complement strand
CACAATTTCTGACGGAGGAGAAATGGACTTGGACTGGACATACTTAAAAATCCACTTTAAAGGCGGACTTTTCCAGAAAAGATAGACATCGTGAGGAGAGGTCAGACAACCCCCATGATAGAGACGTGATAGTGGAGGAATGAAGACGTGGATTAAGTCGGGTAAGTCCACACTGAAGGACCAGGGACCAAATGAACGGACCTACACTGAAAAATACTTAAGGTTGACAAATGAAATGTAGAAAAACATAAAGATGAATCACGCGTCACTATGAATTGGACTTAAGTGTGGATTATCAGGATGTTTAAAGTCATGTTTCCTCTGTACTGTAGGACCCATGCATGCGCACGCACACACACACACACACACACACACAGGTGAACCAGGTCAAAAGTTAAGGACAAATCCACTACTAACGTTAGGGTAAATTCAATTCAACGAGTTTGGTGAGTATAAAACAATACATGTAATTTAATCCAAACTATGATTCTTTTTCCCATTGTTGTTGTTGTTGTTGTTGTTACAGCCAAACAACACAACGCGGCTCCATGTGAATGAAAAACGTCCCGTTGCTTACGCGGAGCGCCACAGCTGATTAGGGCGGTTCTTGCATTGCATTCACACGCACGCACAAATCCAACATCATGCGGCCCAGACCACCTCCGAACGTGGTCTGACCGCGCCAGTCCCAGGATGCATTTGGTGCGTTGACACCTGTACTTATCTGAGATGGGATTTTAATACGACGTCTGAATGGGTCACACACACTCTCACTCTCACTCTCACTCTCTCTCACTCTCACTCTCACTCTCTCTCTCTCATTCATACACACTCTGACACCCTTGCTCGCTCCCTGTCACACACACTGACTTCTTGCTGAGGTGCGGGGCCACGTCAGACTTCCTGAAGCCGTCCAGGTAGAAGAGACGTTTGGCCAGACGTTTGGCTGCCTGCAGGTCGGCCTTCATGCCGTTGGCCAGCGCATCGTCGCAGCCAGCAAACGCCAGACGCTCCGCCACGTCCTCCTGAGGGTACAGCAGCTCAGGGGGGCGGCAAACCGGACGCTCTCTTTGAGACAAAAATAACACACACACACAGTCATTACTTTCAGATCCTGTTTCGTCTCACGGAGGATTAAAATGAAAATGATTTAGTCTTCCTGTTCCTCCTTTAGAGTGAAGGAAAGCACATATTTCATTTATCAGGCCAGTCTGTCAGTCGGTCAGTCGGTCTCTTGGTTGGTCTGTTGGTCGGTCTGTCGGTTGGTCAGTCACCAAGGCAAACACATGACCTCCTAAACATACACAGCTACTTACTTTAACATGTAAATAAAGACCAATTATTTGTTCATCCATCACAGTAACCCTTTACTTATTAAACAATGGCATTTTTATGTCCATGAAATGTCTCCTCATTCTGGATGTGTTTGGTATCGTTTTATACAGATTTACCCAGAATGCATCCTCATATATTTGGTATCTTGGGAAATGTCAGACATTTCACATGAATTGAAAATTAGAGGTCATAACGATGGCAGCATTGCTGCTTACCTCATTGTTTTATAATCTGCACAACCTTACAGGAACTACACACATACACAAACACACACTTCCTTGCCCACTGTGGAATCCAATAAACAAAATTCCCTGAACAAATCATAACAAATGACAATGTCAAACATGTCAAATTACCTTGCACACATTGTCTCCATACAGTTAGAGCTCTTCTCTTTTTAGAGCTCTCAAGTCTGTCAGGATCAATACCTTTCATCTGATCTCAGCACCATCTTCAACTGGACACACCTATTTGACGCTGTTGTTGTTATTGTAGTTGCTGCTAAGTGTCTGTTCTCCATCAGTTGGTCTTCATCACAGCCTCTCTATAAATAAACTCAAGCAATCTCCTGAAACCTTTGGTCAACAATAAGAAGTGACATTAGGGCCATGAACCAATCAGAAATGGGAAGTGGAATCCATCTACTTCCGTTTGGAAATGAGGCGCGGCCCCATGAAGGGCTACGTGTATTCATCATATCTAGATGTTTTTTATTCCCAAATGAGCTAAATGTCTCTTCACATTTTGTCATAAAAATGTTCCAGACTCCAACCTGAGTGTTTGCTTTCATTCAGGATGAATTTGTGTCGTTTCTTCCTTATGCATGAACACCTGACGTAAACAGAGGAGGCAGTGATTTGTCTGATTTGAAGAGAAGCAGGTGGAAACACATTGAAAGGAGAGATGACAGTGAGGACACCACAGCAGGCAGACGACATCATCACGACATCGCTAACTTTACACAAAGCCATCTTCCGTCTTCCGTGCTTTGCTAGGAGAGCAGAGAGGGAGCCGATGAAAACGCGGACGTTTATAACACGGCTCCGAGAAGTTAAAGACACCAAGAAGCCTCCTGAACGGTAAGGAGCATCATCTCCTTTTCCTGTTTCCCTGCTGTACACCAACTGATTCATAAGAAGGAAACATCTAATCTCAAGCTGAGTCCAGCACAGAGCCCACACTGTGGGAGAGTGGACTGAATGTGAATCCGGAAGTTTCTCTCAGCAATTCCTTCCTCCAGCAGCTCAGTCCATTCATCCAGGACAGAAATAACTTCAACAGCTACAGCGAGGGGACGACACGCAGGGCCACGCCTGGAAAGTCTCTCAGGCTGCTTTATATGAGCTGGTTTTTTTTAAACTTCTCTGACCGCACAGCCAGAGGAAGATTAGATCGAGTTACAGATCAATCAATCTGATCGTCTGTCAGCTGCTGGTATGTTCACTAACAAATACAAATACTTTGATTTCTGCCTTTGTGTCATGAATGAGTGAATGAGAACATCATTCTGTACCGGAAGTACGACGGAGGGATGACGAGGAAGATACATTATGGAGCAAAAACGTAATGTGGAGAACAAATTAAGAAGACAAAAAGAGAGGGACTTCAAGAGAGGGGAGGACACGGAGTGAGAGGGAGTCTGTAACAGAAAAAAAAGTGACAGAGCAAATAAACGAGGGAAAGTAAAAAAGACAGGAAAATGGCAGAACAAATGGGAGAAAAATGACCATCATCCTTTCACCAGTGTCACACGCGGTCAGTCGGACAAGAAGATTCGACTTCCAGCGCCTTTTTGCGCTTTGTTCTTGTAACCTTTAAACTTCAAAAGTTGAGACATTATTCTCCTACTTTTCAACTTTTTTCTGGAATAATTTCAACCTTTTACTTGAAATACAGGAAAACATTCTCATATTTTTGTTTGTTGTTGTTTTAATGTTTTTCTCAAAATATTGAGACTTCGTGTCTCTTTTGTCTGTATTCGTGTAATAATGTTTTGCTAAATAGGTCCCAACTTTATTCTTGTAACATTGAAACTTTTCAAAACTATTTTTTAAACTCTCATTATACTTATTTTTTTCCTAAGAAAAGCAAAGAAGGCAGAGCAAAGTGTATTTCAGCCATGTTGTTGGTGGCGCTAAGTGTCCTCCGAGGCCACGTAGTGCCGTCGCCTTTGCTGTTCCCAGTCTGGTTCACTTCCGGTTTTCTGACGAGTCGCTTTAATGAAAGCTAAACGCCGACACTATTTGATACATAAGTAACGCCTGTACTTGTACGTCAGGTTGTTCACTCACCTGTACACGGCCGGATAGGGCGGGGCATACAAGTATCTATCCTCCAGTGCTCCGCCCCCCCAGCACAGCAGGTAGTTAGCCATGTTGGCTCGGTCTCACACACTCTCACACCCAGCCTCTGCTCTCAGCAGTGAGGTACAGCTGCCAATCAATCAACGGCCGTCGTCCCAGCAACGACATTGATGCCTCATAAACGCCGGACGGGATGCTTACAGGCGAAGCTAACGGACACTGTGTAATTCCTCTGCTCTTCCTGTTTTCCCACTCTTCCTCCTGTAGTTTCCCTTGTGCGGCAGCGTCTCTGTTTCCTTTCATCCGTTTGTTTCTGCCGTCTCCCGTCTGTTTTCTTCATCCCCTCCTATGCGATCCTCTGTTTTTAGAATCCTCCTCCCTCTTCGTCTTTTTGAGTTTTCCAGCTGCTGCTCCTTCCTCCTCCTCCCCCTCCGGACTTTGAAGAGCCAGCGTGGACCACTTAACTTTCTCTTTTCCTCTCCTGCTTCATTCTCTCTGTCTCTCTCTCTCTCCCTTCCCTCCGTCTCTTGTAAATCCTCTCTCTGTCTTGTCGCCTCTCTCGTCCATCAGCGAGGTTATTCTCCTTTTCTGAAGGGAAAGAGGTTTGTGTTTCCTCCCCTCTTTGACCTGGGACTCCTCCTCCTCCCTCTGTCCTCTCCTTCCACTCTTCCTCTCTTTGTCTCCTCCAACAGTGGTAGAGAAACTCAAATCCTGCATTCATTTTTGTACTTCATTGTATTCAAAGTAAAAGTACTGAGTAAGACAACAAAGAAGAGTTCAAGAAGACAAACGGAAAGAAACATGAGGGTCATTGTTGGAAAAAAAACACAAAGATTTCTCCAAAACAAGTCAAGTAAGTAAGTAAAGTAAGTAAACAAACACTGCAAAGAAATGCAATAGTACTTGGGTTCTTCAAACCGCCACCACCACGAGCCGAGCTGAGCCGAGCCGAGCGAAAGCAGGTCAGAGGTCAGGTCACGGCACAAAAACAACAGATGGAACAGATCCTCGTGGACGACACACACATGAAGGCAGAGGAGGAGGAGGAGGAGGACGAAGAGCGGCAGAGATTTCCTGGCATCTTAAAGAGCCTCGGATATTCTGGCAGGAGTGGGAGCTCTTCCTATCCCATCTCTGAAGCAGGCGTGGATGATTCCTTGTGGAATTTCCCTTTATGAGCTGTGTGTGTGTCTGTGTGTTTCTGGCCTTCACTCCACATTTTTAATTCCTTTCTCTCTGCTGGGTTTGGTGTTGTTAATTGTTTTCAGCTGAGAGCAGTAAAATGTGTGTGTGTGTGTGTGTGTGTGTGTGTGTGTGTGTGTGTGTGTGTGTCACCCAACATGCTTGAGGGAATCTTGTGTGAAGTGAAACCAAACTGAGACCTCAAAGAAAAACCTTTTAACCCTTAGAGATTCTCACATATCCTGACTTTGGAACGTGCATTTCTCATCAATAAACAAAATCACTATCGTCCTTATATCAATAAATATCCTCCAATCCTTGATGCTGAAATGATTTATCTATGTCAACATCGACACTGGGTCTTAATCCTCACTGGAACTGCATCTCTTCCTGTGAATGGACAGAAGTCTTGCATGAGGTCCTCCCTTTGTTACAATCCAACCATTTTAAAACTTCTTACCTTGAGGACACCAAGACACTCACTCATTCACTCATTCACTCATTCACTCATGACGCTACGCAGGGAGAGGAAGGAGAGAAGGAAGGAGGAGTGAAGGAAAGACTGAGGAGAGGTAGGAGGGAAGAACCAAAAGTCACTATGACTGCAGAATGAAGACCTGCTGTAGATGGACTAATAAAAAGGAAACTCTGCCCCCTGCTGGTGTGGGCTCATGTTACACGTTGCTGTCTCCCCAGTGCTGCTGTTGTTGGGGGCGGACAACGTCTCTAAAATTCTTTCTTCTGTTTTCACTAATGGGCTTTTGTGTGCAGCTTTATGAGTAGTTAGTTTTGAGGCTGTAATAATACAAAAGGTGGAAAAAGTGAATGTCTGAATATACTGTATTACCAACATATTGACATTTGGGATATTATAAAAATTTCCCCCAAATTTTTCCAGGCACAAAAAGCATATTTTCAAATTCCCTGATTTTTCCAAGATTTTAACGACTGTACAAATTGCCATGGTTGGTTCTCATAAGGCAAATTAAACGCACACAGAGACAAGATGCGGCCTTCAAAAAGCTTTTAGAAGGTGAATGGACGTACAGACGTGGACAAACAGTAAGACACCGCGTCATTGAGAAGCAGAGACTTTACAGAGTCTCTTAACGCGTGACACAGCAAAGCCCCTGGGACACATTAAAAAGAACTAACGGAGCATGAAATGAAGAGTTTGTTTGGGCTGAAGAACACCAAGAGCTTCTTACAGCACAGTCAGAGGTGCAAGTAGATTCATTCAAGTTAAAATGACATCATGTTCTCCCTTTTATGGCCCTCAGTACCTCTTCATGTGTTCCTGTGTGGAGTTTGCAGGTTCCCCCCCGTGGCTGTGTTACCCAAAAAAACATGTGAGTTAGTTTAATCACTCCTGCCACTGCCCTTGACCAAGGCACTCAGTGGAAGATCTGGAGTTGGTCCCCGGGTGCTAGTTTGTGTGTGTGTGTGAGTTAGGATGGGTTTAATGCAGAGGAATCATTTCCCTACAGGGATCAATAGTGTACTGATCTTTCCTTCTATTGATCAGTAAGATCTGGTGACCATAGTTTTAAATTTGTCAGCAGATGGCAGCAAATAACGGTAACAAAAAGGAAAATGTCTACGTCCTCGTGAACATTTTATCTGACTTTCACCATAAACTCCAATGAGCACTTTAACCCATAAACAATATGTATAACAACAGGCTCATCTTCAAACCAAGAGCAGACAGCCTGCATGTCAAAGGATGGAGAGGAGGACAAAGAACAAAAACAGGGAGGAGGGAAAGCAAATGAATAGGAGGAGTAGAAGAAGGAGGAAGACGAGCATAACAAAGAGCAGACGGATGACAAAAGGATGAGAGGAAGAGGATGAGTCAAGTGCCTCTCAGTGTTGCGCTCTTCATCTGTTGTGTGATGTTGTGATGTGGTTTCCTTACACATTCTGATGTGTTGTGTTTTGTTGTGGAACAAACAGGAACAAAACAAACTCAATCTTCCTCCCACGCAGAATCGTCCTCCATCTGACGCGCAATCCCTGTGCTGGATTCACTCTCCTCCAGGGTTCAGATGTACAATTCCTCATTATTCCTCAACGTTCCCAATTTCTGCACTTTTTTTCGAGCCTTTTCAGAATCATTCCCCTTGTTTGGAAGTCCAGCAAATTCTGAAAAGTATTTGTTGGAAACTATCCCAACTTCAGGGGCAATTAGGATATCACTATGATTCCTATAGAGCGTCATTCCAGACGATTCACTGTTACTCGTAAGTTTACAAATACCACACACACACACACACACACAAAGAGGGAGACAGAAACAGCGAGAGAGAGACTGAACAAACTCAGCCTTCCTGTAAAACCATTGTGTCTCTGGAGCGCCATCGTGTGGCCCTTTAGTGTCACTACTGCTGCTCATTCATTTAATGCCTTATCAGAGCCGGCCAATCTCAGGGCCCTCATTTTATCACTTCCTTATTTCTGTTTAAAGATGTATGAATGTCGATATCATAATTTTAAATTCTTAAATGAAAAACATGGTGCATTAACCTTCTCAGCATGTGAAAAGCTGTACTGTGTCATCATAGAGAAACGCACACTAGGGGGCACTCGGGGGCTCTCTGGTTTAAGCAAGTAACACGCAAAACAGACAGCGGGTTCGATTCTGGCCTGTGTCTTTCGATGCATGTCATCCTCTCTCTGCCTTGCCCTTCCTGTCTGTCTCTTTACTGTAACTATCACAATAAAGCACTAAATACCAAAAACCCCCCTCAAAAAAACGTACAAGTGTGTAGCACGGTCACAGAAATGAATCTGTCCCATCATGCTTCAGGACTCAGACAGGCAGCTGACTGCAGCTCAGATGTAAAACAGAAAGTGAGACACCCACCTGGGGCCGCTGTGGAGTGAGGGGGCGGAGTTAGCCTTGCGGAAGCCATGTTTGAGGAAGGAACGACGCCAAGACTCTCTCTCTGACCTGTGTTGATTCTGAGGGGCGGAGTCATCCTTGGAGCCGCCTCTGAGCCCCGCCCCCGAACTGCTGAGGGTGATTTCCGAGCGTGACGTCGCTGAGGGCACAGCCGGGTCGGGCCTTGTCAGCGGGGCAAAGCTGAGCTCAAGGATCTGCTTGGCACTTTCACAGATCTGACTCTGCACACAAACAGACACCACTGTAAGAAGCAGGACGGAGAGGGGAACGACACCAACGACAAACCTGACCAGAGGTCACGGCGTGACGCGGTGGAGGCCCCTGAACACGACATCCTCAACCTGAGCAGACAGAAGCTAAGATGCATTTCCAGACAGATCTTTCATCACAGCGTCAGATGGTATTTGGCCAATAGGTGGCGCTAAAGTAACATGGTAAATGTGAACATCCTTAATGCAAGGGTCATGAGCGTAAATGAAATACCAGCCATGGTGGTGGTATTGGATCTCTGTGTTGCTTAAGTTTAGGGCTGTAACAGATCACATCTTTAAAACTTTAAACACTTTAAACAAGAGACTTCTGCCAACGGTCTCAAATGCAAACAGCATTCAAGATCTCCAATGTTTAAATAAAGTCTTATAATATATAAAATATTCCACATTCAGTTGTTAAATTAGAGTGCAATGTGAGGAAGGCAGGTACTCCTATCAGCACGTGCTGCTGTGGCTCTCCCAGGGGGCGTCTGTGCGTCGTGAACCGTCACAGTCCTTTAGTTCTCCGCTGCCCTGGAGGTCCACCCGTCTGTGGTGAGGACAGACGGGTGAAGAGGCTGTGGCTAATTTTTGGACAATTTTGGTTTTCTTGTTCATCAAGAGCTCGAACAACCTTAGCATGCGTGCGTGCGTGCGTGCGTGCATGCGTGTGTGTGTGTACTTGAACTTTGTGGAGGAGCACAAGTACCTGGGCGTCCACATAGACAATAAGTTGGACTGGACTAAATACACTGACGCTCTGTTCAAGAAAGCTCAGAGTTGTCTTATCTTTCAACGTCTGCAGAAAGCGTGCTCAGCATTATGGACAACACCTCTCATCGCTGCAGACTCAGACCACTGAGGAGCACCACCGAACGCCACAGGCGGTCTACCCTATCGGCGGCCATCAAACTATATGACTCCTCCCCCTTCTGCACGAAGGGGAACTAAAACAGCGGACATTGAATAATAAACTGTGCAGTAGTGCCTCACCGCTGCTCCATTACTCAATACTTATTTCAATATAATGTGAAATATGATTTTTAAAATATCATGTACTCCGACAGGCATGTGAATTATTATTTTTTTCATTATCCTCTCCTGCACAATACTGCGTTCAATACTGTATAGTGTGTTTATAGTCAGGCCACTATCATTGTCATGCATCATGTACTGTGTAACCTGTTTAATTTCGTGCTACATTATGCTGCACGTCACCATCAGAACTTCTACCTCAACATTATAACTTAACATTCTACCTCAACTTATGCTACGCTGTCATTATCCCATTGGACAATGACTGAGACACTGAGCCACTGTACGTCTTTTAGATTTCATGTCTCTATAGCCCACTCCGATCCTGCAGCAAAGGGCTGTGAGAAGTTGTTGTTGTTGTTGTTGTTGTTGTTGTGGATCAGGCTTTTTGGCTCCGCTTGCTGACAAACCGGGGTGATGTCGGGTCACATGGGTAGCCGTAGTCGCTAATCGTAGGCTTTTTCGTGGCACTATGCCTATAAACATGCTCCCTTTGTCCATCACCTTTCATCCATCAATATATGCAGCGATCTAAGTGATGCGGGAGGCTT
Organism: Brotula barbata; assembly: GCA_900303265.1. Taxonomy (NCBI): domain Eukaryota; kingdom Metazoa; phylum Chordata; class Actinopteri; order Ophidiiformes; family Ophidiidae; genus Brotula; species Brotula barbata. The sequence continues at coordinate 7,930 of OMNV01020731.1, read as the reverse complement.
TTCAACTTCTTCTGTTTCTCTGCTAGCCATGCTGCGTTTTGTGATGCAAGCATCCAGAGCGGCTGAGAATTCATCGAGCTACCTTCACGTCAACCACACACACAACAGATTTTTTTGCATAATCATCCAATCATTGCACTTCAGAGTAAAACACAACACACGCCTGTCTCCATCTTTTCACCGCAACACCGCACAGAGATTCCGGTAACAGCGGCGGTAAAACCTCATTTCACCACGATGGTTACATTTTGCGATCGATCCGTGGTTCGCATGCCTGCTGAACCGTGGGGGCGGTCCGAACGGATCACGGATCGACTCTCGAGCCGTGACAACCACGTTAATGTAACACAAAATCACATACTCTCAGTGTGACTGATATAATAAACACAGAACACAGTCTTTCTACCTGGATCTCCGGGGTGAGGGTGGGCAAGTCAAAGGTGAAGACAGATGTGGAGCCAGAGGTCAGAAGGTCGACACTGTCCAGGCTGCTGTACGACGTTCCTTTGGCCCGATGAGACTCCATGATGCTTTCGAAGTGGCGGCTGAAAGAGTCCAGATTGCTCTCTGAGGGTCGGCGGGGGCTGCCGACAGAGATGGGGGACTTGAGGCCGCCGTGGATGTCTGACGACGGCGCCAACGGCCTGCACGGGAAACAACAAAACACCAAACAGTAAAGATGCCGTTGGTGTACAGACGAAGTACCGTGTGTTTGCTGCTGATGTTTGGTGGTTTCCTGCTTACAGCTGTTTCCAGAACAGCAAGTGTACCGGCTTCATATAAAACCATAAGATCTCACCCCTTCAGCAGCAGACTGAAGACCTCGTCTCCCTCTTTAGTGGCTCTCAGTCTCTGTCTGTCTCCCTGCATGCGGACACTGGCCCAGCTCACTACTCCTTCCTCCCCCTCCTCCCCGTCCTCCTCTTCTCCTTCCCGTTTCCCCCCATCTGTATGGAGTTTTGAGGAGGTGTCAGCAGTACTGCAGCTGGAGGTTCCAAGGACGCTGCGGTTACTGCCGAAGGCCGAGTCCACCTCCGCCTCCTCCGCTACTTCTGCCTCCGCTCGCATCACCTACACAAATATAAATAACATGCAACAAACACCATCAGGCTATCTGCACATTGTCCCGTCACTACTGCCACTATCGGACAGAGTGATGTCATCGGTATAAAATGGGAGTTAAAAAGGAGGAGGGCGACGGTTGTGTTTTTTTATTTGTTTCTTGAATGTTTTGGTGTTTTTAAATTAGTTGTATAAGTCATTAACCTTTCGTCCATTTGGATGTGACAGCAGCGAAAACAAACAAAGCTAAACACGGTGAAATTTGATGACTCTTAACATTCCTTACAGCTTAATACAATTTCTTTGTATGGTGAGACAGAATTTTTATTGACGTCATTATAATTTCAAAGAAAATAGATAAACAGAATTATTACCGAGCACGTTACTACACATTTCCACTTACAACCGTTACTTGATAGTAGGACCCGCATAATTTAACATAATTGTTATTTTTCACTATGAATAAAATTGATTATTACAAAATAATTTTATTGAATATACAAACTCATAATTGTTAAGCATGTTGATGCCTGTTTAAATTTTATATTCGGACATTCAGAATCCACAAAAGATCAGACAAGATCATAGAGTCCAGATCAAACAAGACCGGATCACCTCGTCCAGGTCCGTCTCCCTGTAGCAGCGCAGTGGCACAGCGTCTAGATCCGTCTCTGAGTATTTGAGGGTTCGGCGGATGATGCCCGTCTTGGGGGTGGAGCCTCGGGGGCCGGAGGTCACCACCTCCACCTCCACCTGCCTGACCGCGAGATGCGACGACTTTTGGCCCTCGCTGTCTCGCCCCCTCCTCTGATTAGAAGTCTTCAGGTGGGGGGAGGGGGGAGAGGCGGGGCTGAGCGAGCTGCTGATCGGCGGCGTCGTGGACGGAGCGTCTGCAGGAGAAAAGAAAGGCAATATATCCGATGAACAAAAGCCAGCATCTACTCCGTTGGACATATCAACAAACTTTACTCCTTAGTTCTCCATTTCTTTCTCTTACGACTGACGTCTCAGTGGTAGTGGGAGGTAATGACAGCGGTTTGGCGAACGCTCGCTGCCACAATGCCATGGACACAGCAAGCTTATTGTATTGATTCAAACAATATATTTCTAAAGAAATTCATTAATACACAGAAAGATAGTGAGGGGGTAGTATCATGCAGCGATGCACGAGTGAGTTGGGTTCCTGCTGATCCTCGTTAAGATGCAGCTAATGGGATAATCTGGTGTTAGAGCGTTGGAGTGAAGCTGCTGAAGCTACTTGTTTACCTGAGTGAGTAAGGAAATAAACAAGTTACACAACAGACAAGACAGAGGAGAAAAGATGGAACGGCCCTTTAACCTGCTGGAGATCACGCAAATGACAAAGTTTAATATTGTATATTGTATATTTGTGGCCACCAGCTGATTAGATCATCATGAATCAGGGAATGAAACAATGCAGCATTATGGCATGATTTAATTTGATATGACTGTTTTTTCATTGATAGGACGATCTTTTTTTATTTAAATGAATGTCCAAATCTACTCATCTAAAAGCAACTTTAAAGCGAGTCATTCATTCATTCACGCAATCTGTTTCCGAAACGTTTAAGCATGTCAGAGGTGGGTTGGTGTAATCTGCTATGAAGCCGCAGCAGGAGAGCTCACCTCTACTCCTCCTCCTCCTCTCCTCGCTTGGCTCTCCAAACAGGAACTCCCACTTGGCTCGAGCGATCCTCTGAGATCTAGGGGACGGAGTGGCCGCAACTGAGCCGCTGTCCGACTGAGACATCAAACAAAGAGGAAAACGTCATCATACTAATATTAGTTTGATTTTTCTTCATTTACACCGTACTGAGAGTTTTTACATTAAAGATTAGAAATAAGGAGAAGATAAAAGGTTACAATAAAAGGATAAAAGGAGACGGTCAAAAAATACAATAAAACAACTGGGAGATACAGTATATGTTTGTACACATCTGTGTGCTTTGACCATGATTTATATGTTTGTTTGAGTTGTAATGGAACACAAATAAATACATTTGATAAAAACAACAAGGAGACTAACTTGGTAGTATTGGAATCAAAACGTAGGACATAATAGTTAGAGGTAAATGTGAGACGCACTCAGGAATACAGCCATTAGATCGGTGGGAGTGTGGGAGTAGCAGTGACTTGAAAGAACATCAAATTAGTGCAATATGGCAGCTTGTTTCACACAGGAAATTTATCACGGCAGGGGCCGTCAGTAGAGGTTTAAATCTGATTTGGACAGGAGTCCAACGATGACGATGTTGGTGATGCAAACTGTGGCATTAACCGCCAATCTACACCTTGTTGAAGGGACGAAGGGCCTATGGGTGCACGAGCCAAACATGACGCTGATGAATTGCACAGTATTGGTGAGATAATGTATTCATTAATAATATTTATATATAATATAGTAATATTACTAATATGTAAAAACACTTGTTGACCAATCAAGTGTTTGTATCTGCTGAAAGCAATCCAACTATGGCAGCAAATAAGGTCAGTGTGAAAGTTTCCTGAGAGCAAGCAACATCTCTACTGCAACAGTCTCCACGCACTTCAACACACAGGAGGGGACACATACAACCTACATCATCACCCAAGTACACACAGAGACACTAAACAGGAGCACCCTCGTCCACCCTCCCGCTGAGCGGACCTGCATCCCAGAGCCGCTGTCTGCCATGTCATGGCTGGACTGACTGGATGTTTCCGGGGACAGACAGACTCCGCTGGAGCTCTGAGAAGATGTTCCAGTTGCCCTGCTCTGATCCTGGGCCTCCTCTTTTTGATCCTTGGACACCACTCTTTGGTGGCCTGCCTCCTTCCTGTGGCTCGGAGAAGGAGAAAGTTGTGCAGTGTGGTTTTCGTCACAGAGTTTGTCACTGTGCTGCGGGATGGAGATCCAGTGTACAGGTGATCCTTCCATACTGCCAGAGAAATGTTTCTCAGAGAGTTCGGTCCTTTCTCTGGGTGGACAATAGAAGACCTGGTCACACTGCCTCCACTCCGATCCAGAAGACTTGCGGTCTCTAGTGTACTGTGGTGTCTGGTATCTGTGCAGCACGGAGGCGTCTTTGCTGAGAGAACTCTGCTGCCTTGGATCCAGAACAGGTGAATGAGAGGCTGCAGTGCGATGCAACCTGGCAGGTAAGGCTGGAGAGGCTGGTGAAGGGAAGCCTTTCTGAGCTGACACTAGTCCGGTTCGGGTTTGAGGGGAGGGAGGGCTGTTAATCTGCAGAGGTGATGGCTCAGGAGGTCTGCACCCATGGAAAGTGCTGTACAGATGTGAATCTTTGTGGAATGGCCCACCCATTTTGGGGCTCTCTGACCTCAGTGAGTCGCCTTGTGAAGGCGTTGGGGAGGGAGTGCATCGTTTTGGAAAAGCAGTTGAGAGCTGTGTGGCCTCGAGTGCTAATTTATGTGCCATTTTGGGGCTTGTCGGGCAGATGTTCCTCCTCCAAGTCGGAGGGCTGACGTCACTGGCTTTGTTGCTGCACGTGGAGGTTTTCCATGTCTTATTGGATAAGGTGGCGTTTGTAGTGGGAGCATTGTAGTGTATACGGCTATTAATCTGACTGCTAACGCTGTTGTTAGCATTGTAATTGCTGTTAGCACTGAGTTGAGGTCTAGGATGCAACGTTTTTGCTGGGATCTCATGCTGGATGTCTGTGGGTCTCCCTGCAGGTAAAGATGGACGAAATTGACCGGATAACCTGGGGCTCTCGTTCCCCACGTGGGTCCCATGATGGCTGCTGGGTTGGCCATAGAGATGGAGGGCTGAGTGTGAGAGGTTGGGGTCCACAGTGTGGGCAGAGAGCCGTTCAGTGGCAGGGCTCCTGGGTAGCCCATTTACTAGCTCTTGACAAACCCCCCTGTCCAGCTCCAGCAGCTGAGCTTTGGATGGCAGAGTCTGGCTGCTGCGAGGCAGGACAGGCGACCCTGACCACGACTGACAGTGCCGTGGCAAGCTCGGGCTTCGATCCTCTGAGCTTTTGGGAGTGAAGCGCCGCCGAAGTTCTGGGGAGCCAAACTCCTCCAAGGCCCTGTAAGTGGCCTCTCTGGCCACAGCATCCAGGTTGGCCCTGTGCAGGTAAGGTGACGCCCATGGAGATTGATTCTGTTTCAAGCCAAGGCAGCTGGGCACCTGGTAACCATTACTCCACACAGGGTCACTGGACCTCTTCTGAAAGTGGATGGGCAGGGGAGGACTCTCTGAGCCTTTGAACGGATTCTCCAGCTCACTTTGGCAAGTAGAGCTTCGGCGACTGATTGTGTTCTGAACGCTGGATTTCTCTATGTAACCAAAGCTCACCACGGAAGTCCTCCCCTCCTCGCCTCCAATACCTGGGACGTCATAGGACTTGCGGGTGCTAGTCGGTGTGGATGGGGCTGTTATTCTCCCACATGATGTTGGGGAGATAAGATCTATGTCAGAGGAGTGTCTGTGGAGCAGTGAGCCACGGTGGCTTGTACTGGTGGTCCCAGGCGACAGGATCTGCAGTAACTGTTCAAAGCTGTCATACAGGCTGTCCTGCTGGTGGCACTGAGAGACTGAGGCAGCATTGGGGCTGTGGAGCTGGAAGGTCACTGAATGCCTAGAGGAAGACTTGGAAGATGGTAAACCGTGGTTGACATCCCCGGCTTGGTCCTGAGCACCTGGCGATGACTTGGGGCTCAGGTTTGGACTGGAGTGTCTGGAGGTCCTCTGTGATCGAGGAAGGACATCAGGGCCCTGAAGCATCAGCTGACTGGTCCCATCATCTCCCCTTCCTTCAGACATTCCTTGCCCCTCGGCAATGGACCTCACCTCTACGTACAGGTGGAGGACTTTACCCGCCTGAGACATGACACGTCTCCGCCCAGGTGACCTAAATGTTCCGATCTTCCTCTTGGTACCTGCTTCTTGCCAGTGAAGCGGCAGAGTGATTTTTGATGAAGGTCAAAGGTGGAAGACGGTTGCTGCTTCTGTCCGCCATCTTTCAATCATATCCTTGACCTGCAGAAACAAACACAGACAGAAGGAGTCAATGCCTCGCCACACTAAAACAGCTGTTCCTATCCTCGGCTTTGGTGTCTGCAGGTGGATCTGCTCCACTTAGCCCTGGGATCCAGTGTAGCATCATGGTGAACAGATGAAAGATGGAACACCCAGTAAGTCCCATGTTTTTAACTTTTGATCCATATCTGTCTTCATTGTTTGCACTTCTCACGCTCTAGTTTGTGTGGTTACGATCATTACTTGACTTGATCTTGCATTTATTGAAAAAAATGGACTCCACCTACGTCTCAGCTGTGTAACGGTTTGATCAGCTACCTTTACCTGACGAGTGTTTTTTCGCTTCATATGAACATGAGTGGTTAGAAATGTGCATTGAATGAGCTTGTTGTGAATGAAAAACAAATAAAAAGACTTTGACCAAAATATAAATGCCTTAAAGAACTTCTGTGTTTTCAGGCCAATCTGTCCATGTATTGAGGTTAAACAGTGATTACCATGGTAATGACACATTTTCGTGTCCTTAGCCTTCCTACAGCGCGGCTGGGGGAATTTGTGGGCCGGTGACAGAGCACAGACACGTGTGTTTGATTGTGTTCCATTAATAGAAGGGGAAAATCAAAAGCCACCCTCCCCACGCTGTCTGATCTGTTTATGTGTGTATGAATAATTATGACTACACGTAAGTATGTAACTGCTGAACAAATAAGACGACCGGATTGAACCCAATCTTTAGAGCTTAACTACCCAGAAATCCCTGCTTTGATGTCGATATGGTTAACTTTAAGATCTGACTCTGGTCTCTTCCTGTGATTTCCCTCCTGCAGGATTTAAAGTGGACAATCTACAGGCGGAGCTCTGCTGCACTTCCTGTTTGTATTGATGGTGAAGACATGAATGCATCGCTGTCTGCATTTGGCTCAAAATGTTTTTTTGGAGCGTGAAAAACCACCCGGGCTCTTCTTGATTTTTATTCATATAACACGAACATTGATTGCGTGAGCGTTACTCATTGAGTTTTGTCAATTTGAAAAATCTCTGCCGTGGCAGGCCAGACACAAACACATTGGGCCTGGCGGCAAGACTCAAGACTTCGCTCGGACTCGAGCTGAATATGACTGGTTTAGTACTCAAAAAGTCAAAGTAGGGTGTTTGGCTTGCAGACACTTGAGTGATTAAATGTGACACTGGCAAGTGTCACATCGGGTGTGTCGTATGAAAGAACAGAGACACGCTTTGAATCACAGGTATGAAGGTTACGACAGCGTGAAGTATATTAACTCTGAACAAGCCTACGGGTCATTGAACAGCCGGTTTATGCCCAAACATCTGAATTTTACACACACACTTTTAACTGTTGAGAAAATACTTCAGTTATTTCAAGAAATTTGGATAAATTTAACGAGGCTGTGCACATTAGTAACCCATTAATAATTGAATACATGATATGGAAATACTTTTTAAAATAAATTCCTGTAGCACTTTCTTTTTAAAACTATGGTATTTTTAAGTTTCTCTTAATTTTGGATGTGATATCTTTTATTTTATACCCAGATTTACCCAGAATGCATCCTGATACATTTGGCGTTATTTATCATAAATTAAGATAACACTTTATGAAGACAGTCTCACTGGTGGTTACCACAGCGTGTAAGGGGTTAAAAGAATACAGTTCAACGGTGAACTAAACAGTGACATCATCAGATCACCAAGGAACACTGATAACATTCCTGTAAAATGGCAGTGTGTGTGCGTGATAAAGTAGCACTTTACACACACTCAGACTGATAAGCAGCCACATTTAGCCCTACTTTACCTGGACTCTGCTAATAGGATTCCCCTACACCAACCCCCCCCCCC
>OMNV01020729.1:0-16599 GCA_900303265.1 Brotula barbata | reverse complement strand
GGTGGTAGGCCGTGGTCCAGCTGTGGTCGTAGGCTGTGGTCCACCTGTGGTGGTAGGCTGTGGTCCACCTGTGGACGTAGGCTGTGGTCTACCTGTGGTTGTAGGCTGTGGTCCACCTGTGGTGGTAGGCTGTGGTCCAGCTGTGGTCGTAGGCTGTGGTCCACCTGTGGTGGTAGGCTGTGGTCCAGCTGTGGTGGTAGGCTGTGGTCCAGCTGTGTTGGTAGGCTGTGGTCCACCTGTGGTGGTAGGCTGTGGTCCAGCTGTGGTGGTAGGCTGTGGTCCAGCTGTGGTGGTAGGCTGTGGTCCAGCTGTGGTGGTAGGCTGTGGTCCAGCTGTGGTTGTAGGCTGTGGTCCACCTGTGGTGGTAGGCTGTGGTCCAGCTGTGGTGGTAGGCTGTGGTCCACCTGTGGTGGTAGGCTGTGGTCCAGCTGTGGTGGTAGGCTGTGGTCCACCTGTGGTGGTAGGCTGTGGTCCAGCTGTGGTGGTAGGCTGTGGTCCAGCTGTGGTGGTAGGCTGTGGTCTACTTGTTGTTTGTGGTCTCATTGTGGTCTGTGGTTTATCTGTAGGCATCGTTTGTGTTTGCGGTTCAACTGTGGGTTGTGATGTTGTTGTTTGGGCAGCCGGCTCTGTGGTCTCTGAGACATCAGGCTTTGTAGTAGTCGTAGGTCTGGTTGTTGTTGTCATTGTAGTTGATGTTAGTGTTTGTGCAGTAGTTGTGCTGTTTGCCACAGGAGGCTCAGTGTTGGTTGTTATAATTGGTCCAAAGGTTGTGGTTGCAGGCGTGGTTGGCTTCACCAAATCTGTAAGGTTTTCCATTTAAGTCAGATACATCGGTTGTAAGTTTTGAGAGTGGATATGCGCGAGTGTAAAAGTAGGCTTACCTGCACAGTGCCCACGATGCAGTGATATATCATCAATGGCAACATCTGACTCATCATTTGATCCTCTGCGGCCCTCAAAAATGATCTAAAATAAAATACATGGAGATGTGCACATTGATGGTGATGCAGTATTCACTTATTAGTATCTGCTTCTTAGTTTGTATTTCTCAACCTTCTTCTCCAATCCAGTAACCAGCACCAGGAACTCACCTGGAAAGCTCCACTTGTTGTGAGGTCCACCTGGGCCTGGTGCCACATATTTCCTTGGTCATTCCTCTTCCGCCAAACAGCCACCGCTTGTCTGTTCTGCAGTAAGTAAACATGCAGGCCCATGGTATCTGCAGAGCCGTACATATGGTACCAGAACTGCAGACACTGAGGACCCGAGTCCGGACATTCAGAGCTGATGAGTCGAGCCGTGTCTCCATATGTTGCACTGTTCCCTTCGATGTAAAGATAGTGGCCATCTGGATATGGACATAAAGGTTGATTGAGTTCAACTAATAGACGCGGGGATATGTATGACATTTAGAAAAATGATTAACATTTGTCGTTTTTTGGAAAAAGGATTGAATTAAATTTTCAAGACGTCCAATTTAATGCTGCTTGAAACACAGACATCATGTTTAATGAGAAAGAAAACGTAAAGGTTAAACGTTGACACTGCCAATAAGAAAAGGGACGATAAGGACTGGAAAATAAATTGTCTTTGTGACTTAAAGGGCATCAAACTCTTAGATGGACAGAATTAATCTTGTCTATCAGTCCCTTTACGTTATCTATACTGCACCCTTCACTTGTACCATCATATATAGTTTATACCACAGTTAAACATTTCGTCTCACCGTGGCTGATGGTTCACAAACAAAAGGGCCCTTTTCCTTCAGATAGTTTTACATCCTAACATGTCATATATTTTACCTCCAGTGGTGTGATCCAAGGAAGGCCCTGTCATCGTGGTAGGAGTCTCACCGCTATGCCAAGTCCAGTCAAACACATCAGTAAGCATCTGATTCCACTCACACAGATCATCTCCAAAATCACAGTGCAGCTGGCACACTGGTAGGAAACACAGGCGTATGAATTAGTCAACGAGCTTGGCAAATTAAAGAAAAAACCAAATCTGGACAAAAAACATTACAAACAGTAAGTCAAATCTGGGAGTCTAAACGCTACCACTGTACCTGGATGTGGAGGCGTTGGAACGTCTGGAGCACGAGTAACATTGTCTGTGATGATGATATCTGTTGTTGTTTCCTGTGTGGGAGGTAAGGTGACATTCACTATCGGCGGTCGAGGGGTAACGCCGGGCACAGAGGACTCTGGAACAGCAGTTGTTGGCACAGGACTCGGTGGAACGGTCGTCACGTCAGCCACATCTGTATGAATACAAAGAAACGCAAATGACTTAATATCTATCAAACTGTGCAGAATTAGAACAAGCCAAACATCTATTAGTATCTATTTTGTTTATGCGTGCACAGTTCCTACCAGAGCACTGGCCACGGTAAAGCTTTACATCATCTATGGCCACATCAGATTCATCGTTAGAGCCTCGGCGTCCTTCAAAGATGATCTGCGTTAGAAGAAAGAATTGATCGGTTCTTATTACTCGTACGACGTGTCGTAATGATAACTACTCTGAAATGACAGCATTAAAGGCTGGATGTTCGAGGTCGAGCTGATTCACCTGGAAAGCTCCAGCTGTTGTGAGGTCCACCTGGGCCTGGTGCCACACATTTCCTTGGTCATTCCTCTTCCGCCAAACAGCCTCCGCTCGTCTGTCCTGCAGTAAGTAAACATGCAGGCCCATGGTATCGGCCGAGCCGTACATGTGGTACCAGAACTGAAGACACTGAGGACCGGAGTCCGGACAATTGGAGCTGAGGAGCCGAGCTGTGTCTCCGTGTGTTGCGCTGTTTCCTTCAATGTAAAGGTAATGTCCATCTGGATACGGACATAAGTGCGGATTTAATTGAAGCTGTTTTACTACAGTGGTGTGTTTTATTTTCAGCAACAAGTTGTCAAAATTTGTTTTTAAATGCTCCGGGTAAAGCGCTAGCCTCAAAGTCTCTCTGGTGGGGAGATTATTTGCTTTTTCACACTCTTAGACCATATATTTTTTTGTGTTACCTCCTCTGGTGTGATCTGAGGAAGGCCCCGTCATCATCGTCGGAGTGGATCCGCTATTCCAGGTCCAATCAAAAACATCCGCGTACAGCTGATTCCACTCACACAGGTTTTGTTCAAAGTCACAATCTATGTGACAGACTGTAAAAACATGAAATACATCATTAAGCCATTGAGATCGTGGTGCAAAGTAAAAGAAGTTGCAGTAAATGTGATTTGTAATACAATAATAACCATGATTTAATTCACGTAGCAGAATTACTGCTAGCAGTTGAAGTACTCTGTATGATTTATGGTAGTACTTGGGTGTGATTTCTCCATGCTGACGCTGAATGTTGATTGCTCTGGATGAGGTACGGTGACGTTCACTTCGGGGGGCTCAGATGTTACATTGAGCACCGGGGGCTCGGGAGCTGCCGTGGTTGGAACAGGGGGACTTGGAGGAAGAGTTGTATGTAAATCAGGTTCAGGATGACTGGTTGTCACGACATCACCCAGATCTGCAAGAGTGCACATATATTAAAGACTGCTTGGGATAACAGCTTGGAATCTGTTATTGCTTTCTCTGTTTACACGCTTCATACCAGAACATCGGCCCTGGAAAAGCTTGACATCGTCTATGGCCACATCAGACTGATCATTAGATCCTCTGCGTCCTTCAAAGATGATCTGTAAGAGGGCAAAGAATTCATTTGTAAATAATTAATTTGCCATTGTGATGTCAAGGCTGAACACCATCCCGCTGATGGTGTTCAGCCATCAGTGGGTGCCTGGTGTGAGCTGATTCACCTGGAACGCTCCTGTTGTTGTGAAGTCCACCTGAGCAAAGTGCCACATATTTCCTTGATCGTTACGTTTCCACCAAACTGCATCAGCTAGTCTGTTCTGGAGCAAATAAACATGCAGGCCCATCGTATCTGCTGAGCCGTACATGTGGTACCAGAACTGCAGACACTGAGGACCGGAGGCGGGACACTCAGAGCTGATGAGACGAGACGTGTCCCCGTGCGTCACACTGCTGGCCTCGATGTAGAGATAGTGACCATCTAATGAAGAGGAACGAAAAGATACAATTTGATTTTAACTTTCTTGCCTTTGCAAATCTATAAAATGACCCAGACCCAGAGTACTACCACCTCCAGTGTGGTCAGCAGAGGGCCCCGTCTTCAGGGTGGGGGTGGAACCACTGTGCCAGGTCCAATCAAAAGCATCTGTGGCCATCTGACTCCATCTGCAAAGGTTGCTGTCGAAGCTACAGTCGAAATTGCAGACTACGGGGGAAACATTTGCAAAAAATTTACATATTATGGCCCTGATACAACTTCCTAAAACTTCTGATTATAACTTTTACTCTCCCACGGGGAGAACAGATTCTCTATTTATAAGGCCAGACATAAATGTTAATTTGTAACCAGCTTGTCACAAAGGTTAACCTTCACTGGTGCAGAGGCAACTGACCCATAAAATGCAGCTTCCTGTTTACTTACTGGGGCGTGAGGGGAGGCCGTCTACGGTAGTGGGTGGAAAAATAGTTCCACTTGGGATTCCAGGAAAATTACCTAGAGGAGGGGATCATATAAGGCCATTAATATTCCTATAGTCTGATGAAAGTTAGCCATTCTCTCCTTTATTAGAGGTCAGCTTTACCTGCGCATGAGCCAAAGTGGATGGAAATATCATCAATGGCCACATCGGATTCATTGTTAGACCCTCGTATTCCCTCCACAATGATCTGAAACAGGAAACATGAAAGAGTGTGAAAAAGCGAGCAGTACTTATCAAGAACTTTATCTGGCATTTAATCACAATTTCAGCATTACGTGGAATGGCCCGAAGTCTCTGATGTCCACAAATCCTGGACGCCAATGAGGTCCCTGGCTGTTCATTTTGGACCAGAGTTTGGTAGCTCTGTTCCCTTGGAGCAGGTAGATGTTGAGGGCCATGGCTGTTGCTGAGCCGTACATGTGGTACCAAAAGTGGAGGCAGACAGGGCCGTTGTAATGGCACTCTGAGCTCAACAGACGGGCTGAGTCGCCATGAATAGCGCTGTCACCCTCAACGTACATGTAGAAGCCCTCTAGAAAAAGCAAAAACGAATCGTAGACACTGCATATAATTAATACTCGGGGCTTTAGATCAGAAACAGAAATACTTCATTGATCCCTGAGGGGAGATTGGGTACCACTGCAGTTGCCCCATACTCAGGTAGGGAAACAGAATATAGAGAATTACACAAATAACATAAAAATAGTTCAATACAATATATGTATATTATCAAGTGTCATTTCCAGAAGATAATAAAGTAAATATGTGAATAATAATATGTCAGTTATGTAGGTTAAATACACTATCCTCCAATAAATATCAACGGTCCTAGAGCAAGAAGTGAGAAATGTGTGAGATGCGTACAAATAATAGTGATAATATATACAGCAGAGTGTCTAATTATTATAACAATATGATAATAATATAATATAGAGATGACCGTGTTGTGTTTTACCTCCAGTGGTGTGGTCTTGGTTTGGCCCAGTTGGGTTTGATGGGGTGGGGCCTGAATGTCTCGTCCAATCAAAACTGTCCTGTATGAGCTGCTCCCACCCACACAGATTTTGGTCAAAGTTGCAGTTCAAAGGACAAACTATTTTTTCAAGAGCACACCAGAACACAATATGCATGATTAGAATGATCATCTTATTGCCTTTAATTCAATGTTATAATTAAATAGCCACAAAGATTAACATCCGATCTGAAAATGAATGCTGTTGATTCTCATACTGATGTTGTTAAAAATCTATTTCAAAAGTCGCAGTCCCCTACAATCGCTAGCTTTTGGCAGCAGCCAATGATTATTGCTTTAGGAATTTTTTTTTTTGGATTATGCCACTGATTACGGAAAAACAGCTGCATTTTTTTTTTTGGAAGAAATCCTTTCAACCGATACATGCTCTTACAAGTTTGATCTGGCGTTGGAGAGGTGGGAGTTGGAGTGGTTGGGGGCTCAGCTGAAATAGAAAAATGCAGAAGAAAAAACAGAAACGGGCGTCATCAAAAGGTTGCAATCAAAAAAAAGGAGGGTAGAGTTTGAAATATAGAACATAGAATAGAGAAGCGTCAATCAATATTAAATACAAAAAAAAACCAAACACACTTAATGTTTAATTTTTCAATAAATAAGCAAGAAGCAAGCAAAAGTATCCAATCCGGATCATCGTGGACAGAAGTGTCCATCATCTTCATCAGATCTTCCTCAGACACTCACCGCAGGCTGTGTCATTCTGCCAGTGGGTCAGATTCACCCCTGCTACTTCGCACGCTGTCACGTAGGACTTCAGGGACTCACACAGTGTGTGCCGGTCACCGCTCGTGGCACAATAGTCATACACGCAATTATTGATATAAGTGCTTGGGTGGATTGGACAACGCTGGAAGGCTTCCCCCAGGATCACGGAGCACTCATGATAGGCCTCAGTCAGCTCCTCAAAGCTACCACAGGTTCTGGCATCATTTGGATGGGAAACACACCTGGAAGAGAGAGTGTGAGCGATGAAAGACAGACAGAACTCATTAACTGTTGATAAATGACTTTATTATTGGGTAATCAATCGTGTATCAGGTCTTATTAGCTAGCAAAGGTGGGTGTAGTGAACCTTGCGTAACCATGATCCACATTTAGGGCCATACAAAGTGGAATTTCTGACCTGGTTCATGCAGTTGAACTTTGGGCTACGTTTCTATGCGAGGTGCAACGTGAACAAACTGGGAAGTCCTGACTTTGCATTTTTAATAGAGAAAAGATGAGTATGCAATATTGCTGCTCAAGAGGTTAACCTCTTAAGAAGAGCATCGCTATGTGGACGTTAATGCACATTTTAGCCACCTGCAAATAATAAGGCTTTGTAAAAAAACGCTGCAGTGTCACTTTAAGATGTCTTAAAATGTAAGAGGACTCACTTCTTGTGGTTCGGCACCCTCCAGCTGTTACCAAACTCAAAGGGATCTGTGGCGTTTACGCCGCCTGGGGACATAAAGTCATCGCCCTGATCGCCGGAGTATCTGCCACACAGCCCACACAGCTCGTACAGGTGGCGCTCATCCACCTGCAGGAAGAGCCTGTACCGCCTGTCCATGATTATCCTGAGACCAAAGGTTGCCTCCAGGATGATGTACCGATTCTTCATGTAGACCCTGAGTGAGCCATATGTGCCACGGGTGGAATAGGGAAGCTGGACACTTGCATTACCGACCTAGAGAGAGGAAAATCAGTCATCACTTGGTTAATTCATGTCATTTGGGAGCATCATAGTTTTCATAATCTCTTTTTTTTCTGCAACAGTGAGACTGATCAGACATAAACCATACAAGTTAGACTTGTATCATTGCAAAGTCTAATGACCTGACACGAGGCACTAATTGACACAATCTCATATCGCTGTAAATGTGTGAGCACTGATTGTTCTATTTTTAGCTCATATCATCGTTGAGTCACAGATAACAAAGAGCACAAGTACTCAAATTAGCAGCAAAGGCAAAATCTGCGACCTGGGTGTGTCCACACTCAGATGAGTGAATGAAATGGAAAAGGTTTGTGTGCTTACGTTTACTGCGCCACTGTGATTCATGGTCAGGTACAGATCTTCAACCAGAAGGGTCACAGCTTCCAGCTTGGAGCGAGTGAAGCTCCCCAGGGGAGGGTGCATGTTGTGCCCGATCACAGTGAACTGGACCGAGCTTTCCTCTGCACACGTGGTGGTCAGGACGTAATCACAGCCCCCTTGAAAGTTGTAGGCGGTTTTATCGAAGGTGATGTAGTGCGGATCGCCGTACACCGTACAGGTGGCGGCTTGAAAAGGGAAGCACCCTTTGACGCCGTTTTCGAACTTACACACCTCGTTGTTTGCGCACTGCACGGCGGTGCAGCGAACTGCATTGTTTCCCAAACACTGACACTGCTGCACACACTCTCCCTCCATGAATGTCTCCCCTTTCTGGAAGTGATAAACGTGATGTGGTGGTTATCAAGAGAGCAGAAGTAAATGTGAGGAAAATCCGATAAGGTTCAGCTGCTCTTACCTTATAATGTTTCCCATTTCTCCAGCACCCACAGTCCTCTGCTGGTACACACTTGCCACCGCTGAGTTTAAACCCGGCATCACACTCGCATCGATCCTCACAGCTTCCACAGAACCCAGTTAAATCCAGAGTGGAGCACACCTCGGGACAGCCCTGGGCACATGAGTTATAGTGGCTGCTCTCACCACATTGCAGGGCTGAAGGGGTGGAGGCGGACAAGAAGTGCTTTGGTTTAGTGTTATTTTATTATGGTGCTATTTGCAACTATTTCCCTTTTCACTCAAATCTCGGCAGTAAAATCAAAGTAGGGAGCAATAAAGCAACATACGGCAGAAGGTGGCGTTCCTCCATGAGGGTACGGTGACTCCAGCCTCCTGGCAGACATCGGTGTACAGCTGTAGCGTCTCACACAGCACTGTTGGGTCACCGTGGGAGGAACACATGCCGGCCACACAGCCTCTGAAGTAACTCTCCGCCCCCAGAGCTGAGAGGCAGTCAGAGAAAGGCCCGGTGGTCGACAGGACTCCTCCGCAGTACAGCTCGCTGGCATACTCGGCCTCCTCCAGCGGGTCACACTGATGGGGGATCTGAATGGCTTCACAGGAGGCGGAGCTCGGCTGCATCTGCCAGCTCTTAGCCAAAGCGGTGGCATCTGGGGCATTTGTACCATCTGGCCTGCGGTAGTCGTCTCCTCTCAGGTGGTTGAAGTTGCCACACATGCCGCAGACATGATCAGAGTAAAGGGTCGGCACGGCCACGTGGACGGCGCCCGCTTTGTCGTACGAGACGGACAGGCCGAAACGGGTTTGCACAACTACGGCAGCTCGGTTGCTCTGGATCTTCACATCACCGCCGTGGAGGCTCAGAGGAAGCTTCCTCCAGATACCGTTAACCTACAGAAAAGAATTACATCTCCTCAGCAACTATCAACAAACATACGGGTACAGTGCCTGATAGTTTACATAAAAGCAGAGTTGCGATAAGGGTGAGATGTCATGATAACGTTTGGTGATTATGCAACTAAACCGTGCACGACGATGACCCGAGTTTATCAGGAGAATGAGGCTGCAGATATGGGAACATACAGAAAAACAATCATTACAGCAAAAAGGAGAGAGGCCACAAAACTTGTTAAAAAAAATTGTGCAGATGGAGGAATAACGGCACTAATCGGTTAATTCAGGGTTTCGGATTATCTGGGTCTGCACAAGCAAACTGCTGTCTCCCATCATTATAAAAAATGAAAAAAATATTCGTATTGTCTCAAATGTGTGATACACAGCTGAACCTGAAAATAAAGTGTGAGGCTGCCAAAAACGTGCTGGTGGAAGAATGGCTGTTTCAGAATCAAAAAGTATGAAATTAGACTTATTTGAATGTTTTGGCTCAGGCGTGATGTTTTGTAAAATTGTCAAAATTGGTCTCCCTCTCTAAATGGAATGGCGTCTGGCTGGTGTAACAACATAATATTTTAGTTTGTTCATAGTGGTGCATAGTGGAGGCATTAGTAATGGCCAGGTGTGGGGGTAACAGAGTACATGTAACGCTGTTTTGTAATCAGGATACAAATGGTAGCTGTATTTCATGTCATTCTTTTGTCTCTTTCCCTCTTACATCCTTAAGTTTTCATATAATTTATATCATTTTTTTTATTTGATTTGTTAACTGGTAACATTTTAACGGGTTAAATACACAAATACAAGTATCCTTCCCAGCTCTGGTAATGATACACAGTGCAGTACAAATGTGTGTAGTCACTTCCTGTCTGACTCACCACAACGCGGCTGGTGTGCCTTCTCATCAGGGACAATCTGAAGTCCCCCACGTCCACGTTGACCTGCCGCACAGTGGACCCAGACGTGTTCCCGCTCTGCTCATTAACCACGTACACACTGAACGTTGGCAGGGCCTCGGTGGATGAGCAGGTCTGTGCCAGCACATAGGTACAGGGCGCCATGAAGCGGAACAAGAGGCCATCAAAAGTGCTGCAGTCTGTGTCGCTGTGTATAGTGCACATCCCCAAGGTGGTGGTCCCAGAGGAACTCCCATTTTGTGGCCCACATATTTGGCCTTCAGGGCACTGAGAGGAAGAGCAGGAGAGCTCTCCGGCAGAACAAAGACAGTGGGTGGACTCATCCGTCCAGAACTCTGTGTTCGACTCACACTGTTGTCCTGTGGGGGAGAGAGAGAGCGAGACAGAGAGCAAGAGAGAGACAGGAAAACAAAAAATCACTTAAACCTAATGCCTCTTATTTTATTGCACTATTATGTTCAAAACTACAGGTGGGCTCATTCTACACATCAAACTCAATTTAACGGTCATGGGAAACTGACCGCTATGACATCACACTGGTGGGCTTCCTGTATGCGTTGTGGGGCAAGACTACAAATCTGCCAGGTAAAGCCTCTCCTACAGATTTTTCTGTCAATTCAATAAACCCAATTTATAAGAATAGTTGAAGTTTTCACAACACAACGTATTTCATGTGATGTCAAAGAGATCAGCTGACTCGCACAGCATCATTATCAGCTCATCAGTTGATGAGCACATGTACCGTATAGATAGTGAATTCAGTCTAAAGGATGGCACATATTGTTCCGGAACACAACTTATCTGTTGCATCTTTGAGCTTTGGAGTGGATCACTTGTGAGATGAGAAAACTTCACTGACAGCCCTGTGACAGTTGCTGTGATAAAGTTTATTACACAGTGTGAGCACACACTTTATCTGACCCAAACTGGTCTGTTCTCAACCTGATCGTTATCATTCAGAGGATTTGAAATATGTGGAAACACTCACCACATCCGCCTCTTCTCACTCCAATCTGATTAATGATGATTTGTTGATCCACAGACGTTGCTTGGACAAATTCCAGTACCACCTAAGGAAAAACACCACATTTTAAACACGATACACAAGGTTATAGTCCCAAAGACAGCTCACTTACAGATTTGATGTTTTATATAGATATATACAGGGAGTATATATAAAAAATGTGGCACTTTAAGATGAGATAAGCTAAATTTTATTGATCCCAATTTTGTTGAGATGATATGCATATATAGACTGATACATACGTATAATTAAGCGGTTTAATTACCTGGGCCTCTTGTTCGATGACGTACAGAGGGACGAATACTTGTCTCCATGATGTTCTGGCCACGACAGGTGACGTCCAGATTTCTATAAGAGCTGCACTGCTGTTGAGCAGAACCCGCAGTTCAGATCCCCTGGCTGCAGTCGGAGCCAAGAACCAAAACTCTAGGCAGGCCTGACCCTCGAACCCCAGGGTGGCACTCTCCAGAAGGTTCACTATGACACCATCTGGAAATTGGTAGCAAAACAAAAAAGATAAAATAAATGTAATAAACTAAGATGCGTCTATCAACATTATGAACTGCAACCATGAAGTAGTTTCAATAGCACATTTTGCAGTCTAATGCACTCAGTGCCCTATTTGGTTTAATTACACAATGTCGGATGTTGGTGCATTTTTTTACAGAACATGTTCGGAATGTCTCATTATTTCATCAAAATTTCTACCACATCACTCCCTCCTCTTTGTTATTTTGATAAAAACACAACTTCATTCTGCTTTGGTGCAACTATAATTAGATGCAGAATGGAGCAGAATTTCAGCCTGAAGTGTAGGTCCTCCACTTTGATTGCCCCTGGGAGAACACCAGGCTATAAAAGATTATTAGCCTGCTTCAGATCAATTAGTGATCGGCAGTAAGTCACCAACTCAGACACAGCCAGCAAGCAGATTACAGCGGCACTGTGGACCGATGTTCCAGGCTGAAGTTCCCTAACAGGGTGGGACAAAATGACCCACAGCCATGTTATCTCTTCGGGCCTGTATGAGGTTTTAATGTCTTCATAACAAAGGAAAAGAAAAATTGGGCTCTTACATTTCATTCTTACTTTGGATCAAAAACTTGTACTCAACTACTATTACAATAAATGTTATCTATTATACCTCCTGTTATTCGCTGGGTCCTCGTCCAGTCACAAAATGGATTGTTGTCGTTGTCGTAGAAACACTGGGAAACGTATTCTATACACAAAAACAAAATGATCACAGATCGTATGTATTTACACACACAAACACATATATACACTTATACACAGGTGTATATATATATATATATATATATACACATACACACGTACATAGACATATACACACACACACACACATTTATATACATCTCAAAATGCTAATTATAGCGAATCTTCTAGCAAAGTTAGCAATTGGCCAATTGGCTTTATAATACTTTGCATTGCATTGTATAAAAAGTGCTGACAAATAAAATGCATTATTATTATTATTATTATTATTATTAATAATAATAATATTAATTAATACTCCATACCTGAAGTACTCCAGTCAGGAAGTGTAACTGTTGAAACACTGTCTTCAGCGCTGAAAGCTCTGAGACACGAAAATGAAAACAAAAGTGACTGTTTTTGATTTTATTGAATTATATGATATCAAACCTTTGTCAAACACATAAAAAGCCCAACGTGCGGAAATACAGACACTGACGTAACACCATTCCATGTTGGATCAAGCTGTAACACAGAGATATCTCGACACTGACCTGCATTTGGTCCCTGTCAGAGTTAGAAAAAGTAGAGCCAACGCGCCCAGGAGGCGTTTGCGGCTGGCTGCTGACATGGCTGATGACCTAAACGAAGCCTTTCAGGCGCTCTCCCGTGGGTAACACTCTCCTCTAAAGCACGAGAAGAACCAGCCAGCAGTAACTGCAGCAGAGCCTCTCTGTTAAGGAAGCACTGCAGAGCTGTGAGTGTTCCAGAGCTGGACGCGCACTGGCATTTTATAGGTCCCACACCTGACCAGGTAACCCGAGCAGTGGGAGGAGAAAGAACACGGGGAGGCTGCTGGAATCGCGCTGGACCTGTGTCCGTGGCGTCAAACATCGAAGAAAGGACGTCAGCAGGTCATATAGGTACCATAAATGTTGATAGCCAAGGTCAGGGTTGAAAGTGAGGGATTTTTAGTGTGTTTCAGACAGGTAGAAGCATCTTTCTGATCCACTTACTGTGGCCGTCTGGTCTTATACGTCAATAGACAGGGTGGCCCAAAACAAATATGAGAGACACAGCACACCATGAAGGAGGGCTTTGTTATCGAGCTGTAAAGTATCCATTCCTCACTGTATCCATTCCTCACAATGTCTTTTGTGCTTGCTTGTAAAAAGAAGTCAAAGCTACTTATCACACGCAATCTCCACTTATCTCAAAGACACTCATCTGATTTCCTAACAGATGGCTCAGGTTTTATCTCAGGTATGTGTCCCAGAGGCCTAATGTAAGCGATGAATGTCCCGAGTTACTCATAAACTGACCTGTAGAGGAATGTGGGAAGTGGGGGACATTCTGGGAAGCCACTGTTCCACTGATGTGACGCAATCAGTGAAATATGTACATCAATCAGCATCATAATATGATATTTTTCTTTCCTTACCATAACCCTCCCTGTTGATAAGGCAGATCCTAAGGTCAAGCCTGTCACTTTATCAAGATGTGTACACACATCTGACTAAACCATTCCCTCAACTAATTGACAGTCAAGACAAACAAGCATTCATAACACAATAACAAATGATTAAGCAACCTTAACAGTACACCCTTATTCATTGATAATATGACATTATTAATGTCACTTAATCACATATAAATTCAAAAAGCCGTTGCTGCCTGATAACTCTTGCTCATCTTTTGCCGAGAAATGGAAGCAGCATTAATAATCAACCCTAACCGCAGGAAGTAGCAGAAAAGGGCAAGTAGAACAAAGCAATATATTGTAGGTTTATACTGGGCTGGCTTCCCTGATCCATGACTAACAGTTAATAAAAACAATGTTTGCCTTTTCATGTCTCCTCTTTTCATAGCTTTGCTGTGTTGGAGACCAAAATAGAACAACCTTAGTGGACAAATGTAAGTCATCTAGGGAAAACAGGCAACTGTTACATAATGTGGGGAAAATCTGAGAAAAGCAAAAAGACCTACACGATCAATTACTGTAAATAAAAGTAGTACAAAATGCAGAGTCGGTCATTTAAGTATTTGGATACATCACGGGTGTCTTGATGCTTCCTTTTGAAAGAAGAATTTAAGAAAATATATCACAGATTAAATCTGAGATTTGAGTGAAAAGTTACCAAATGTATCAGGATGCATTCTGAGCAATCTGAATAAAATGATGCGCAAAAAATATAGAATAGTTCGAATTTTAAGGGAGATCAAAAATGCAATAGTATTGGTTAAAGTCAATAGAATTGATCACGAAAATGGAATAGGAACTTTTGGTCTTTTCTACATGGTGCACTGAATTATAAAGGGATTACTAATGTGAAAATCCCCATTTAATTTATACAAAGTCCTTTTGATAATCCTGAAATGTTTGGACTCATTTACTAATTAATTTTCCAGTACTTAAGGGGTTCCTCAAGTCTGAAATCTGGCACACAAACATCCATGAGGAGCAGCAATCCCACTCTGCATTTTAGGCCAAACTTTAGAAAGATTTTAGGGGATGAGTTTAGAATAAAACTCATAGAAGGATGGTGGTACATGTGACAAAGTGCGAGATTATTATCACAAATGGATCTCACCGAGTCACCACATTTCTCGATTTGTTTTCACACCTTCATCCACCCTGTGTGCCCAAGGTGATTTGTCAAAGCCCCCTTTGGCCCTTTGCCAGAGGTCACTTTAAACCCCAAATGTCGCCTCTACTAAGAGAGAGAGAGAGAGCAAGAGAGAGAGAGAGAGAATCAATCCACAGTGCAGCCTTTCATCTGCGAATAGGTCAACCTGTGGCATATGAATATCTTTTCCCTTTCTCACCGGTTTTCCTCCGTCTTGTCTTCACAGTCTGTGGTCTCTGGAGGTGTCCTCAGCTCTGGCAGCAGGTCAAGGTCACGGTTGATAGATAACACAGCCAGTCAGGGCCGACGCTGAGCTCTCCCTCATGTCAGAGCTTTAGTACTTAGACTTTTACTGAGCTCTCTTTTCCTCTACTTGCTCCTTTCCTTGAGACGGGGGAATTAAATGAGGACAATGAGGATCTTCTTCTCTTTGCTGTCTGAGGGGATGTCCGGCGATTCAGCGTGGTGTCAAGGTCATCAAGGTTGGAGACCAGTGGGAAAGGAGGCCAGATAATGGGCTCTCCTTCATGTCTTGATGTCCTATTTCTTCACTTCAAAGGATAGTAATACTTTTTGTAGCTTTGAAGTGTGAGATCACGTGTTCTTTTCTACTCCTCAAACAACGTAACATAACCTAATGCTCACCTATTCACAAAACATGCATCGGACTGAGAAAGAATAGCAAAAATAATGATTAAACAACTAAATTGCATAAGTAAATCGATGTTGCAGATGCACAAGTGGGTGTGGAACATTAAATTTTCAATCCTCTCACCACTTGCGGGCACATTTTACAGATTTTATAGGAGCCATCATTTCCAGCCTGTCTACTGGAAAATTACCAATTTTCAATGGGCTTTTGAGAATGTAAGGTTCCTACTGAAGTGTGAAACCAGTACAAGACCTTCTTTGGAGTAAAAAGTGTGTGAGGTGAGGCACAGGTTCAACCAGGCTCGCGTTTAACTGAAATAAAACAAAATGATGAATAGAAGGTTCGATTTCGTATTCACTGACCGGCCAGAGCGACTGTTAAAATTGTACGACGTCATTATTTTCAGATTGTTTACATCTAAGCTACGCCCCTGGAGCATTCTTTGGAACATGGATCCCTGTGCTATACCAGAGCAACAATAGAGGTTATGAACACCACGATAAAAGTTGAATCTCCCAAATAGCACAGTGTTAGGAAATAATGAAGGTAACTGAAGAATGTTATTTCTCCGCATAAAATGTCACTTAACTCAAACTCAGACAAACTCTTAAAGGCTTTCCAAAGTTTTGACCACAGGGATCCATAAGGATAAACCTCTTGAATGCTCCAATTTACAGAGAACAACGCTGATGCCCTAGTTAACACAGAAATTACCTGAAAATCCTAATCACTGGGGTATTACTTTAATTTCAAAGCTAAACATGTTAACATTTCACCTCCAAGTCTCCAAAGTGATCTACGACGCACTAAGGCAATAAGTTATTCCTATCTGTTCCCATTTTAGTCACTATATAAATATCCAGATTAAGATGAATAGATTTTAGGTTGTGTTTACGTCGTCTACGTGTCATTTCTCATTCTCGAAACAAGGTCACTAGCCGTCCTTCACTTCCTTCACTTTTCCATTGAAAAGTTTCCATGCGATCCTTCCGGCCCTTTCTGGCCTGTGGCACCTTCGTTTCCCACACAGGGCCTGACTTTTGCTTCCACCACATGGTTACTAAACAGGTTGTTTAATGAATACAGGTGCTGTGGTTCTGCACTGCCTATCAGGGGAGACACGATCAATACTGTAGGCAAGCTGCGTTTAATTGTCTGCTGCTGTCATAGACTCGGTGTGAGAAGGC
>OMNV01020727.1:0-10575 GCA_900303265.1 Brotula barbata | reverse complement strand
AAAATCAAAACTCTAAACTTCAAACTTCATCAGCTTTAAAAATCCAAACTTTTAACTTCATCAGCTTTAAAATCTAAACTATAAACTTCATCAGCTTTAAAATCCAAACTTTTAACTTCATCAGCTTTAAAATCTAAACTTTAAACTTCATCAGCTTTAAAAATCCAAACTTTAAACTTCATCAGCTTTAAAATCTAAACTATAAACTTCATCAGCTTTAAAATCTAAACTTTAAACTTCATCAGCTTTAAAATCAAAACTCTAAACTTCACTTCATCAGCTTATCAGGTTCGAACTGCTCTTAAAATTCAATTCAATTCAATTCTATTTTATTCAATTCAATTCTATTCTCTTTTATTTATACAGAGACAAATCACAAGAAAAAATGCTTCGTACTGTGTGTAGAATACTTCATATTCTGTGCAGATTACTTCATATTCTGTGCA
Source organism: Brotula barbata (assembly GCA_900303265.1). Taxonomy (NCBI): domain Eukaryota; kingdom Metazoa; phylum Chordata; class Actinopteri; order Ophidiiformes; family Ophidiidae; genus Brotula; species Brotula barbata. Next base: position 10,129 of record OMNV01020727.1, on the reverse strand, counting down.
GAATACTTCATACTGCATGTAGAATACTTAATATTACGTGGAGAATACTTGATACTGCATGTAGAATACTTCCTACTGCATGTAGAATACTTGATACTCTGTGCATAATACTTCATATTATGAGGAGAATACTTGATACTCTGTGATCCAAACTCAAAAAGAATAGAAAAAGAAATACAAAGATACGAATGAAAAGAAATACAAAGATACAAATGAAAAGAAATACAAAGATACAAATGAAAAGAAATACAAAGATACAAATGAAAAGAAATACAAATTTGGATCTTGGTGAAAGGCACAGCTGATATTTTGAGCATTATTTAAGAAGAATTGGATTTTGTAAGTGCCTTGTGTACTTGCATGTAAAAATGCAGTTAGACGGAAGACGGCTGTGACTGTTAAACCTCTTCCTGTGGTTGCATCACGTGGTTGCTGAGGGTTCAAAAGGAGACAACTTCTTCTTCTTCTTCATCCACGTCTTGGACGGACTGAGGACACCTGAGCAGCCGGGGGAGCGCCGGCTCTTACTGAAGACCAAAAAGACAATCCTGGCTGAGGTGGAGTAGATGATGAAGGTGAAGCCCGTTCAATGATTTGATTATTTATGACATGATAAATGATAGAAGAAGAAGAAATGATCATTTTTACTCAACTGACTTTTTATTTCCTGTCAGGAATCAAGCACGAGGAATTCAATGTTCATTGTTAATTTGGATTTTAAGCAACTAATTATAATTAAAGTAGTATATATAATATACATATAATTTTGTTGTACTTTTGTGTATTTGTTTAAGTTTTTACTTTTACTTTTTAAAAAAAAATATATATATATATATATTCACCTGATCTGTGACTAGAACCAGACTCTGACGGTGAAGTGTTTGTGATTATTGTTGGATTTATTAAAAAAAATAATCATTTTAAACTGACTTTAGTATGTAGTAAAATATGTCGTGCTCAGACAGAAAAGCTTACTCATGCCAGCCAAAATGGCCCCTTCCAGACATTGCTTCCTCTGGCTACTTCTCATTATTGCATGAAAAGGGACACGAGGCTCAGTTTGAAGAGAGGACATTCTGTCTTTTACAGGACGACGGCCTTTTTGTCATGTTCTAAAGTTATTAATATGATGTATGCAAACGTTTTGATACAAATCAGGAAGTGTGCCTGTTCTGGGGACTGTTTGTGCAGAGGGGTTTCAGTTTGCGTGTGTGCGTGTGTGTGTCTGTGTGTGTGTGCGTGTGAGTCTGGGTGGGGTTGATGTGCAGCTGCAGATGACGCAGGTGCAAGAGCAGAGAGGAACGCGTGAGGACGGAAGACGGAAGAAGACAGTTGGAAGTACAGTGCAGTCATCCATAAAGTAGAAAGCACTACTAAACTCCTCGCCACAGTGTAGTGTTTCCTACTTTATGGATGAGTGTACTGTTGGCTACAGGGAGAGAGAGACGACTCAAACAGGAAGTCCCGAAAGAGGAAGCAGCTTTGTCTCGCGTGGCCGCGCATCACCCAGAGTGTTCCAGTCACTTCACATGGGCTTTGTGTGCCACTGAGAAAAGCTTTTGTCTTGCAAAAATATGCCACGTGTAACTGTTTTTTTTGAAGCAATAAATATGCAAACATCCTCTTTTTTGTGTGTGTGTGTGTTCATTGCTAAATAAATAACTTAAGTCACCCTCCATGCATCACAGCTGATCGTTCTGTGAAAATATACATACTTTATTCCTGTAAAAAGATCCATGTTGCAAGAAAACCGCCACAATTTCGAGTCAACAAAGTCCTCTGTGCACTACTTCATTAGCATGTGTTCCTGCGTCGACGCCATCTGGACATGCAAAAAAAAGACGTCTGAAAAAGAATATTAACAAAACGTATTTACACATCGGCGTCCAAAAAGGGTGATAAAAACATGAAGATATATAAAAGGTCAACCTTCCACCGCTGTGAAAGCATGAATGCAGGTCAGGGAGGACAAAAAGTTTCCCTCGCTGTATGAAAATATACCACGTGAACGTTACACACACCCGCACGCGCGCACACACACACACACACGCACGCACGCACGTACACACGTACACAAACCCTACGGCTTCCTTTCAACACGCATCAGCCTACAAAACACAAATATGACAAGAACATAAATAAGGCCGAACATGGGTGTAACATTGGTATGCATGCAGTCAATAAACATCCTGTAAACAACATTTTAAGACTAAACGAGGTCTTGTAAGGCTAAATAGATGAACTATCGACGTTACTAGCTATGGGTCTAGGTGCTATTCAGTCGGCAGAGCAGGAGCGGCCTACTCACTACACAGCAGTTAGAGGAATACGTGTGCAATAAAGGCCGTGAAAGAGATTCACTGTACATGTCAGCAACCGTCCACAACACCACATCGACTAACAACTAAAGTGTCTTTGTCTCCCTGCCCTCCTTTCCCTCGGTATTGGCATGGTCGTGCTCCCTTTATGTAACACAGTTGAACGCAATCAGAATCAGAACGCACGCATTCGTTCGTTCGCTTTCAACCTAACCTCCGATGTGTGAGACCGGGTCTGCTCTAACTCTCGACAATGTCAGGAATCCGGCTGAAATCGGACACGATGACCGCTGCGGCGCTGGACGTGAGCGGGCAAAGCACAAAACAGTTTGGCATATTCTGCAGTTCGGAGAGCCGCAGAGTCGTCGGGCGGCTCGGCATGAGAAGAAAAGAGCTGTAAAACCTGAGAAGTAACGTAACAGCCCTGCACAAAGGAACAAACCATCTCTTCACACTCTTTTACTGCATATGGTGTCTGCTGCGAGCGGACAAACGGAACACTAAAGGCCTGGTCCACACGTCCTCCTCACTTCACACGGAGTGAAAACCATCCTGACGTGGACAAGAACACAACCCACGGGCTGATGATGAGGGTATCATAACACTGTCTGACCAAATAAATACACAATATGCCACTTAATAATACTTGATAACCAAAGATCAATACTGCCCTCACAGATTTCCACACACCTCTTCTCATTTCGGGCTCTATTCTGGAATACCTTTCTGCTCTGTTGCAACAGCACAATGCAGACTGAGTCCAAACCCTCTGATGTTCCGTCCCTTTATGGCCTCCTCCTGAAAAGCCGGCTCTTTTCCGATCGGTCGTCCGCACGAGGCCGGAGCAGGGAGCGCACGGAGCGACTCCACGGACAAAGTGGCGACCGCGTGACCTGAATGTTGCATCACTAATAAAACATGTGAAACGTAATTAATCGGTGTGTACGGATCAGTCTGTAAATGCTTGGATGAGGTCACTCCGGCCGCTGCTGGCCACTGCCTTTGTGTAGTTTCCTGTGTGTGATTCAAATGTCTTACATGTTACATTAGTGAAGGAGTCCAGAACAAAGTCTCCAGGACCTCCGGGTTTGACTTACTGGACGCATTTTTAAAGGTTCACCCCGCACTCCTACTACATTAGACTACAAAAACGATGGAAGGTCCTCTTCAAACCACGTCGGGCCTGAATACTGTAGCATGCACGATTTCAAAAACATGCTCCGTTCCAAACTAAATGGATCCTCTCGGCCTACCTCTGAGTCTCCGGTCTGTGTTTGAGCTGCTACTGAACTGCCTGCTGATCCGCCCACATTGGTACTTTGCTTGCACACACAGATTAAATAAGTCCTATGCAACATTCAAGCCAGGATGTGACTAGTCACTCCTGTAGCCGCAGGTTCCCATGTACACCGTAGTGAAAGGCAGCTTCAGCTACACACACCGACCTTCACACTCGTCACGTGTTCACATTCGGTGGACGGTGGTGACTGTGAACCGTTCATATCAAAATATATGCCGTCTCGGACAGCTCTGAAAAAGGAACTTCCTGTCACAAAACCAATTCCAGCAGAGTGCTTGATGATTAGGGCAAGATCCTGACACCAATAAATAAGCATGTTCTGTACAGGGTTCTGTATATATTACTCTTCACCATAGGAAACAGAGCCGTTATCATACAGGGACAAGCAGCCAGACATTTTATAAACATCCACTCAGGATGGATAGTGCATTTGTTTTAGCCGAACAGAGAACAGACAGGCGCTGATTCTATTAATTAGTGTCAAACGGTAAAGTGGCACCTGCGTATGAGCCGTGGCTAGTATCTACGTGTGCGTCGGGCTGAAATACAGAGTTTTACAGCAACACCATTCAGCATCACGTTATTCCGATCCAATCCGGTCCTTGAGGAGGTTATCTTTTAGGACGAGCCTGGAGCAAGTTGTGGATTCGTCGATAGAGAACAAACGTGATTCTGAATATTTCAACATGCAATCCGACATGCTCTTGTGCGGTTGTTGTTTTGTAAGCAGCATACCGATGTTGTTGTTGCTGTTCTATATTTAACAGCAGCTCTACGAGTTCTCATAACAGACGCAGAATCAGCTCTGAAAATACCAAAGGTTACTGCACCGGCAGTTATATCTGAAAACATCAAATCACTAACAGTGATCATAGAAAAAGTGCTTTCAATGTGACGCGAGTATTGCGAGTTAGCCGTCCTAACTCTTATTCTTTCTTGCTCGATCCCAGCTTTTTGAAAAGCTTCTTCCCTTTAGAGAAAAAGCTTTTCTTCTTCTTGCCTTGTACAGAGCAGTCTGTCTGTGGAACGTGAGCGGGAGGAGACGTGCCGGCCTCCGCCGGGTCTGGTCCTGGAGCTGGGTCTGTGGTGGGTGTCAGTGGGGGTTGCAGGTCTGCGTGGTCTGTACAATGCGGTTCTGCGTGGGGCTGCGAAGCCTCTGCTACCGATGAGGGCCCTGGATCTTGTGGCTCAGTAGAGGACATCCAGTTCCCCTTCAGATAGAGAAGTTTTAAAAAGAGTCTGTCAAGCATTTTTATAACATTCAGTAGGATTACTACAAGTATTCAATAAGAGAATCTAATTCCTTTAGCACAATAATATTGTAAACACAATAGAATAATAATAATAATGGAGGAACACAAAGGAGGCTCGTGGTATTATCCAGTTGTTGGATAAACTAAGACCAGAGTGAGATCCTACACAGAGGAGGAGCGTGTGTGAGTGTGAGGGAGGAGGACGCAAACAGGGAGTAGACAGGAGTGACTAAGGCCGATCGCCGAGTCCTCATAGAAACACTTACGGTTAAGTCTCAAAGTGAACAGTTCGTTTCTGCTTCTGCAAAAGGCCATGCAGGAAACAACGGGGCGGAAGAAGTGCAACAAGGCAAAATTAAAGCATCGTTACAGAAAAGGAAATCAACCACACGGTGAAAAATACTGAAAGAAACTCGTCTGTGGACAATACGGTTCAATGTGACAGATGAGTATGCAGCAAAGGTAACCAGAGGACAAGAAGATACCTGGGATTCTTTTTTAGGTTCTGGTGCAGGCTGGGCAGAGGGAGGAGCTGCTGCAGAATCCTCCGGTAAGGCCTGCAGGAAGTTGGACGGCGCAAGGCCTCTGCGTCCGTTCAAGTCTCCCTGGAATACAGGACGTACAATTTAACCACGCGTTTAACAATAAGAATTATATTAAGAGCAAATGCAACAAAATGAAGACAGAGATATCCTCCAAGTGATGGGGCGTTATGGCAAATTAAAAAGCAATGCAAAAACAACTGCTTAACACTAAAATGTAGCAAAATATTCACTTACGTAGAAAAAGCCATCTTCATCCATGTCACCCAACACATGTATGATGTCCCCTGCACTGAAGGTCAGCTCAGCCTGAAGACGGTGGAAAAACAAAGCAAATAATGAGCTGTCTGTCATCAATAAAACATTCATCCGCACACAAGTTTTTTTCACTCGTCTGACCTCAATGTCTGTGTTGGGGGAGCTCTCTCGTGGATCGTAATCGAAGATGGCCACCATCCTGCGAGCCGCCGGGGCTGGATTTCCGACGGCAGGAGGAGCGGACTGATTTTGACCTGTCAATCAAACGGAGCAGCATAAACATTACACCGAGCGCGCTGCTAATTAAAGGGGAACGACATTGTGGCACTTCTCGTCAGCTTGACAGCATGCAGCTAATCGTGTCAGCAAAGTCAAACTCACTCAGCGTCATGCTGTGCTGAGCTAATGTCACACCGCGGCACTCAAGACGTATCGGATGAAAACAGCAGGAGATTAAGGAACCGTGAGGAATACTGATATTTATTACCATAGAAATGACTGTGAGCTGGGAGAACAGAGCTGTAGGGTGGTGGTCTGGGTTATAAGCGTCATATGTAAAAACGCTCGTTTTAGTTGATGATGAGTGGCACATTGTCATTTTTTTTTCCCTCTTCGAGGTGTTAACATGAGAACAGAGTCACAGTACTGCACGACGACACAGCAACACTACTGGTCCTGGGCGATTGTTAATGAAACCACGAGTGAGTGAGAGGATGAAATGGCACTTCCACTGTAAAATGATGAAGAGAGTTATGCTTGCTATAACTGGGAGTTCATGAGGAACCTGAGGCACTGGACTTATTTTTACCTCCAAGTTTTCGGTCGTGTTTGTCAGTTTGTCTGTCTGTGTATCGTCAGCGGGATATCTCAAAAAGTTAATGATGGATTTCAAAAAAAAACAAAACAGGTGAACGGGTTGAGAATAATCCAGGGAATAAAGCAATAAATCTTGGTCCTGTCACGGTGCCGCTGTAATTATGTTTTTTTGTTTATGCTGTCACTTTTAGTGGTCCGGTCAATAACATATGACATTTCAACTTCGAGAGACGGTTTGGCCCATTATTACCCCAAATATCCGTTGTTATTGTTTTCTCCATGTTTTGGTTTGTTTCTCAAACCGCTTTAGATTTTACTCTACATATCAATATTCATCATTACACTCCCAACTTATCAAAGAGTCTCTGATGAAGATGGATGAGTGGTGGTGAGTCCTGGGGGTTAGCTGCAGCCAAAAGGCAGTTCTCTGGTACAACCGTTAAAATGGAGAACAGAAAGAGAAGAGACAGGATTAGAAAAAAAAAGGCATTAACAGGAGCTGCATGCTGCTCTTCCGTGGATATCGTAACCATCATCTGATCATGCAGGTCAAAACTGAGGGATTGCCACACGAGGCTTAGGACAAACCTTGACTGGAGGAGTCTACGCTCTCCTCCCAGAGTGCAGACTCCACTGGAACAGATGAGGCGAAGGAAAAGAGCACAAGTGAGTTACGTGCTTCAGAGTGTTCCTTCAGGGGCTTTCATGCACAATCATTGAATAATCAGTGATAGACTGTATGAAATGAATCAGGCCCCAAAGGCCAAAGGAAAATCCTGTGCGACACGTCACACTGGAATACAAACAGCCACAGATGGAGATCAGAGGGGACGAGTGTTCCGACAAGTACACATTAGGTGGCCATGAAGTTCATTTCAGACCAGAGCAGAATGTTAGCAAAAAGTCTAGTTGACGTTATGGTCAATAACTTAAAAGACTGCTGACGAGAGCTGACTGAAGGCTCAAACGGCATGTACGGTTTTACCTTTTGTGTCAAGCTCTCGTACAGATGTTATCGTGTGTTAGCAATTTGTACTCATAAAGAAAATCTGGAGGCATTTTGCTACGTGCTGTTATTAAGGTGTTACTCTACACCTGACTCGTACGATATGAAATTAGTGCTAAAGAAACCTCGTAGTGGTGATATTATCTGACCAGAACATGTGCAGCTGACTAAATAAAAATCCCCTCTGATCGCTGAGTGAGAAGAAGCAACTGAAAGGGCAAAAGCAGAAAAAAAAGCTCAGGGTGAGAAAAGCAAAAAAAGAACACGAGAGAGTAGAGGAGAGGGGTGGAAAGCCGCAATCTGCAGTGAGACACACCTTTCTTGGATCGCCTCGGTTTCGGCGGTGGAACAGGGCGACGAGGAAGCTGTGCGTGTGTGCGAGTGCCTTTATGGAGTTTTAGAAAGGAAAACCAAAATTTTTTAACCAAAAAAGGAACACAAGAGGTGCAAATTGAGAGGCAGACTGGACAAAGAGACAATGACAGGCCAGTGAAGAGCCATTTAAAAATGACAACCGATGAGCAGCCGACGCAGCAGTGAGAACAAGTGGAAGTGAAAAGGTTAAACCATCTGCAAATACCACTGTGGGTGGAAAGCAGGAAACAGAAGCAAAGTGTCAGCTTGATTTGCTGGGTGGCTCTATGGCCACAGGCAACACTTTGACTTTGTTTTGACTAAAATTACATCAAAGCTCAATCGATGACTGCAGCGAGCTTGAGAATATATTCAGATGGTTATAAATTCCTTGATAGCAACACAGTGCCGAAGAAACCGTGGAGGCACACAAAGAAATACCATCTGATCAATTTTGATGAAGTCCAACTGAAAGCCTGTTGCCATCTAAAGTAAACTCCCCCTCTTCCTTTCCTTTAAGGACTTCCTTCAAAAGACTACAGGCAAAATGTGCCAGTTAGAAGAGAGTGACTGAGTCATGAATATTTCTGTATAAAATTCCCAACTGTGATTTCCCAAACACTTGTGCTGCTATTTTCACTTACCACTTTCACATGAGCAGAGGTGATATTATGGATCAAACATTAGCATATACAGCTATCATATAGGATTTCCACATGGCCTTATATGTCTAATTGAACACATTTCAACACAACACACCCAGTTGGTCAGAAGACTAAGGACATCACTTTCGTTAGCTTGAATGGAAACCTTTGACTGACAGGGTTACACACCTATCTTCTCCATGGAGGCTGCCGCTGTGGACAGGAAGCCCTGTTGTAGTAGCTGCTGTCGGGTCTCCTCATCTTCCACCTGGATCTCAGACACCATGTTACACGGCACGTAGCCCACTCGACCACCAGACTCCCCCCGGTAGAACCCGTCTGCGTCCTTATCTCCGTACACCTGGGGACAGGAGTGTAAACATATATGACTATAAACATGGGATGAGGTGCATTCCATGAGCCAGTATCTTCTCTGAGTTTTCTGAGCTGGAGCTGTGTGCTGGCATACTTTAAGGATCTGTCCTTCACTGAAGGGCAGCTCTTCCTCTGCAGCGTCAGGATTGGGGGACATGGTGGCAGGATCATAAGGGAAGAGGGCCACGAAGATGCGTACGTCACCGTATCCTTTTGTTTTTGGCGACTCACCAACACCTGCACAGACACAAACACACAACTGAAATTATACTTTTGCTGTCAAAGGTAGGCTGTGTGGAGTTCATAATGCTTTAACAGTTCTAACCCCCAGCTGTCTTATATGAGAACCATCATACGCCCTCTTACTATAGCAAAACCGAAGACAAAGTTTACGTGTTGTACTGAAGCCTTTTACTCAAAAAATTGCTTCTTAAATCCTAAATTAATTCATATATGGTAAATGACATTAATGCATTTTTGTAAAAAAAGTAGTGTAGCGAGCGGTAGTGTAGTACAGCCAACTGGCCCCTTCCCCACCCCCCACCAAAACCAGTGCTGCTGTGTATCCGACGCTCTGAGCTGCTCGAAAAATGTGCACATGTTCATGAACAACAGCAAACAACTGAGAGGGGAAAGGGGAGACAGCCATTGAACCACTTTCTGTAACAAACAGCAACATTCTGAGGATTCTCTTACAATATGGCCAACAGTAAAGAAAATAAGAGTATGTATATTATGTCAAATGTTTCTTTATATATATGCAGCAACCACACAAGGCCTGCAATAGATTAGTCCTGGCTTCAGGTTTACAACATGGAGCACTTGTAACATCAGCTTGACCAGATGGCTTTGTATGACAGTGCTGTCCTATTTGATGGGAACAGACAGAGTTGAAGGGCTGTAATGAGACTTCAGCTCCCCTGACAAGACACGCTCACTATCTCATTAAGGAGAATCAGCCGATCTATGGTAAAAGTTAGGGCGAGACTGCACACTTTCACATCCTCACTGATTTCATAGTAGATAGGACAGAACTTCCGCTTACTGCCTTCCTCCATCCACATGTACACATGCACGTGTACGCACGCGGGGGTTTTTTTTTCATCTGCGTAGCCATCTGTGTACCCACACACGTATGCATAAAACACAACTTCTGCAGTATGCCCCATGGCAACAACTGAAGGAGGGGGGTGGGGGGAATAGTGGTGCGCATACATCCACCTAACCGGCGGTTTCTGTGCTGCCTAATCTAGGTTACTATTT
>OMNV01020724.1:0-24314 GCA_900303265.1 Brotula barbata | reverse complement strand
TGAGGTACTGATGGAGAGGGTAGAGCAGGTACTGATGGAGATGGAGATAGAGGAGGTACTGATGGAGATGGTAGAGGTACTGATGGAGATGGTGGAGGTACTGATGGAGATGGTAGAGGAGGTACTGATGGAGATGGTAGAGGAGGTACTGATGGAGATGGTAGAGGTACTGATGGAGATGGTGGAGGTACTGATGGAGATGGTAGAGGAGGTACTGATGGAGATGGTTGAGGAGGTACTGATGGAGATGGTGGAGGTGTTACTGATGGAGATGGTTGAGGAGGTACTGATGGAGATGGTAGAGGTACTGATGGAGATGGTGGAGGTACTGATGGAGATGGTTGAGGAGGTACTGATGGAGATGGTAGAGGTACTGATGGAGATGATGGAGGTACTGATGGAGATGGAGGTACTGATGGAGATGGGGATCATCTTCAAATGCAGAAAAGCAATGAGTGGATCACACTCTACCCTTTATGTTTAACCCTTTAAATCGATAAATTAAATTTGGAGTTCAGTCCACTTCAAGGCAAACCCTTCACATATTATATCACATTTTATAACCCTGTTATAACACTTAGAAAATGCTAAGGACATCTCACAGCGTCTGACTTATTGGTCATCAGTGTTTGGAGTTTGCCCGTTCTCCCGTGTCTGCTGTGTTTCCTTCGGTGCTCTGGTTTCCCCCACTCACAAAAACGTGTGCAGGTTAGGCTAATTACTCCTGCCATTGCCCTTGACCAAGGCACTAGACGGTAGATCTGGAGTTGGTCCCCAGGCGTTGGTGTGTGTGTGTGTACTGTCTATTGCTCCTCATAGTTAGAATGGGTTGTACTTCTTTCTTTCTTTCTTTCTTTCTTCCCTTCTGTTATAACTTGTGTTTTAAGTTATACAGTATCTAACTTGAACATATCGGTAATGTCGGCCCATTGGTGGTCACCTCAGAGTGTCAGAGGTCCATGCTGGCCTACGCTGTCAGATGTTGGACCTGGGGTTCTTTTGTGATGTGGGTGTGTAGGTGAAGAGGAGGAGGAGGAGGAGGAGGACCAGAGAATGTCACGCTAAATCCAGGCTAGAATTAAGACAGAGATAGGGGAGCATTGGTGGCAGCCTTGTACGTTTCATCTGCAGGGTCTAATAAAACCCTCGCAGGCCGACATTGATCTCTCCCAGAATAATCCATTTAGACTGTGCGTGCCTGGCCATGTGGGGCCTCTTCAATTATTTATGGCAAAATGCTGTGCAAGCTTCCGTTGGGATGCAACAATGTGCCCTGGGAAACCTGTGAACTGTGAATTGCAGGAGAGCAAGGGGGTACACGGTGTCTGGGAAGGAGAAATGGAGGGTGAAAAGGAGAAAGACGTGTGAGGAGCGGTAGAGGAGGGCCTGGAGAGGTGGAAAAAGAATGTGACGGAGCGAGGGGAACAAACAGCCAGGGATGCCGAGGGAGGACTGACAAGGAGGATAGCGAGTTGTGAAATGGACGAGGACAGGTAGACAAATGCAGGAGTGTGTATGAATGAAAGGGGAAAGGTGGGATGATAAAGGATCGGGAAAGACCAGGAAGGCCAGCAAGAAGAGGGGGAAGAGGAGAGGACATGGAGGGATGGGTGGAGGATGGAATGAGGCAGTGGACGGGATAGAAGAGGGTGATGATGCAAAATTAAGGAGAGAGGCAAGGGACGGGTGGATAAAAGAATGGATGACCAGCGATGATAGGGAAAGAGATAAAAGGAAACGGAAGAAGAGGAGACGCACTGACAACTGCCTGAGATGGGAAGATGGAGGAAGGAAAGGAATCAGAGGTGGGAATGCGATGAGAACATGCAGAGCAGGAAAAGAAAAGGAGGACAGATGACAGGAAATGAGTCAGGGGTGGATGGAGAGACGGAGGGAGAGAGGTTGGAGGATGGGAACCACTATTGATCACGGCACGGTTCTGGTCGCCATCGCCGCTAAGTGGAGGCTAGGCCGCGCACGCAGGAAGTCCTGCTTCTCACGTAGCCGCCAAAAAATGCTAATCGCTGTTTTCAAGATCACAGCGGAGAAAAAAATAAAATGAAAAAATCAGTCTCGTGAGAAAAAGCCGAGTTTGTGGAGTGAATCCCTCGGCGTTTCATGCAGTACAGTCTTTGCTTTACATCATAAACTCCGCTCTGTTTGTCTGGTCTGTATTCTCTATTAGCAGCTCACACACAGCTCTCATAAATCCAGACAGATTTGTATTACCTGATTCCCCCACGGTTCAGCATCGCACACGCACGCACACGCCTCCTATCGCTGTAATTCCCGGCGTCTTATTAGGATTTCCACACAACGTCTGAGGCTGCCTGAGTCCGGATTTCAGATCCGGCGGAAGACAACCAGAAAAGGAATTCGCTCCCGTACGGTGGAGCGATTACGCCTGGCACATTTTCAGAGGATATATTGTTATTTCACAAGCACGGAGAGGCCTCCACCAGGCTTTTCCTGAAACGGAACAGGCTTTTTAGTGAAATTGCCTCTTCTTGGATGTGGGCTTTTACATTACAGGCAGTAACATCCATTATAGAGACCCCCCCATGTTGTCTATTTGTAGAAAGCATCTGTCTGCATTAGTACAATGTGGTAGCAATTTACAAGTTCCAGCTGCATTTATCTTCCATCCATGGAGGCACTTTTAGGCCAAATGTTTGGGACTAAATTATGAACGACTTTACCCGCAATTATCCAGAGACGGAGCTACGAGTGAGTGGGTTTCTTGTACAGTGAAACGGAATTTGGAGCAAGTGAGACTTACACAATGTCACAACTTATATTCATCTGCATGCTCTCCGTAAGATGCTAGGACCGAGTTGGAACGTTGCACTCTCGACATGTTGAGCATTCAAGTCTGTGGTTGGCAATATGGAAGTCTAGAAACTAGGACGGTATTTGAAGGTATGCCGGATTTTGCAGTTCAATTTGCAAAAACGTACAACACTTTATGATCGTAATTTGCAAGGATTTTTGTTTTCTTCAGTATATATTGGGTATATTTAAGATTGTACAGATAGTTAACCATTTTAATAGAAAGCCTTGCTTGTTATTGAATTTCTCGCTGTATTGGTATTGCAGTCTGCATCATTTATCCTGCAGACATAAAAAAATACGAGTCTCACTGTAAATTATGACTTTGGGTGATTGTTTATCTGCAATGAACTCGAAATGTTCATATTTCCGACGGCACGTGAAGGCCACGTGGGTCAATGACTGTGCATGCTGCGATTATGCTAGTCAGTATTGTTTTTACGGAGATGCTTTGGTTATTGTTTTGTTCTTTTTATTCTTCGCAGTACCTTTTCTTTTGCTAGCAGTTCTTGAACCATCAGAGAACATCAAACACGGTGAGGAACTACAGTATATGCATTCTGTACGCCATAATAAGCTAAAATGCTAGTTTTTGTCCGATTTCAACAATCACAACAAATGCAGAACATAAATAGACAGAAGCAGAACACAAACATGGGCAGAAATCAATCGACTGATATTCAGTAAAATCAAACGTCCACACTTGTATCTCCCTACACATCCATTCTCACTTGTTTAAGCTAATAAAAAAAAAGAAGAAATTTGTAACTTTTGCCCTAGAAGTGACGGAGCCATTAAGAAGTGAGAGTTCAGCCTGCTTGCCGGCAGAAACAACACTTCTATTGTTGTGTTTCTTCTCCAGGCAGCTTCACAGAGGCTAATCAGATGGGCTAAATGGTGTAGTGGCACAGCCATTAGGTAACGATAGCATAGTAGCGGGTTCCTGTTTAATTAGTAAGACCAACGCTTGTCATTCTCCAGAGCGCAGCCACGCTGGATTTATTGTTTGTGCAGAGGTATTGATTATTGGATTCTAGTAATTGTTTTGCCTTCACTTGATTAACAAACATGTGTTTTCTCCAGAGGCTAGCTCAATAGCTGTCTTTAATGGTAGGACCCCAGCTGAGCTCTCGATGCTAACGGGCTGTTTACTATGATTACGATGGAGGAGGGGGAACGGCGGGAGGCAGGAGCGGTGAAAACATTTATCTGGACCTGTCTCTGCCTCATTTTCTCATTTCTGAAGGCAGACAGAGGGAGAGTATTATTTCACAAGGAGGAGATACCACAGCTCATTAACTACGATAACAGCGCTTAGTGAAAAGTTCAAAATGGCCACCACTTATCTGTGTGTACGGGTGGCTCTCTCTCCCTTTCTCTCTCTCGGAGGCCTCCAGGGGGTTATGTGCCCTCTTAAGCAGTGTAGAGAATGATGGATGATAAATGAGCGTATGTGATTCAGCAAGTTATGGCATGTTTGGAATCTGAGCAGCCTGTTTTTTTGAAAGGAATGTCCATAATTCCAGAGACGTAGAGCAAAAAGGGAGAGCTTGTCCCTGTCCTGGAGGAGGAAGGGAGGGGGGAGAGAGAGTGACGCTGCAGGTCAGAGATCGGCCTCAATGCCTTTCAGAGATTTAGGACTTGTACCACGGCTCTGATCCGTGGAGATTTTACTCGTCCATTGTCGTGATTCGCACAGAAAAAATGCCTCAGAGCGATTTCTCGCTGGAATGTATCGGTCTGCCAGCTCTTTGTTTTTTTTGTTTTTTGTTTTGTTATGTTTTTTTTACAAATTAGTTCAAACTGCGAGAATGAATTTCCTGCGCCGTAAAGACAATTTTCTTTGAGTTTTACACAAAGCAAGGTCATCTATTGATTGCCATTGTAGGGCGGGATGAAAGAAAGGGGAGAAAATGCAGACAAACAAATGCTAATAATGCACCGGAGTTGCTCAAAGTAAGTGAAAACCAATACGCTGCGCTTGCACTCGACGTATTTGTTTATTATTGTTTCAAACCCAATTTTTCTATTCCTGATTCCTCCACAGTATTTAGTGTTCAAATGGAAAATAAGGGCAAATTCATGAGCTGATACAATGGCCGCCGATACACAATACAAATGGAAACTCGCTCCACTCGCTATTGACTCACGAGGCACAAATGATTCTCCTCTCCTCTTCCCATCTGCTTCCCCTTGAATCTCTTTTCGGAACTCTTCTGTCTCTCGTCTGTGATGATTTCGTAGCCAAGATTGCAATTTTGTGTGTTTTTTTTTTCCTCCTATATTGTAACTGAACCGAATCAGTTAGCATCTCCGCCGATATCCATTACCGATGTTTATCCTTTACTCGTTGTGGCTGATTTTGGAGCTGCTGTTGGCGATGAAGGAGCCGAGGCAGAGGAGGAGTGGGGTCTACTTAAAGGTAATTTATTTCTGCTGTCGCTTTGTTGGGTGAAGAGGAAGTGACAAATGTGAGCTGCTTGTTTATGAGGCCTGGCTAAGTGCTGGCAGGGCTGCTTGCCGCCGGCTCTCTGTTTAATTCATGTCCTTGGGAGGCGCACCGCATTGTGGCTGGCCGGCCAACGGTTGGTCAACCTGGACCTGCTCTGTCCCACTCAGTTTCTCTGACTTTTTTCCTCACTATTTGGCCCTCTCCATCTTTTGACGCCCTGCTCTTTAGGCTGAGGTCGGCAAAATATCATTTCTGTCAGAACTCCATCCCTCTGCTGGAACGAGCGTAGTTTCCCTTTCTGGTTACACAAGGCAGTGCAGAGAAGGACGCACAGGAAACTTCAGATTCCTCATTTGCATCCATCACCCCGTTCACGAGCAAGAAAGGGAAAAAAAAGAGACGCTCGGATCAGTAATTGTGACATTTTTGACTGGTTGTGTGAGTGACAGAGTCCGAGAATGAGCATCATTTCTGTTAGCGTTAGCAGCTACGTTGCTACATTGTAAATCGGATGCAGCGGCGCCATGTTCCCAGCTGATAACTGGAGTTTGTGTCGGGGTTTTAGGACTGTCGCTACACACTGTGTTAAGTCTATGTTGGTGTGTGCTTGCGTATGTGAGCCTTATTGGTGGGCGGGGCTTATTGTTAGCTGATTAGCGAAGGCTTTTTCAATTGCGTCTTTGAATGAAAATGTTACATCAGTAAAATGTGATTGATCGGTTGAACTCTGGCCCTCTTTCGTCCATCCGTCCCTCTCTTTCTCCAACCGTGAGACGTGCAGCTGGAACAGAAACACACGCGTTCAGAATCTCCTTCCATACATCCCCACCCGGCTCAGGCTCTCTAGAATGGAAACATGGAAAATGGTCCTTCCCTTTCATCACTTCTTGGAAAATAAATCAGTCACACCTGTGACAAAGCCCAAATAGGCCTGCCGATTTTACCAAGAGAGCCCGTTCATCATTTTGATTCATCTTCCAAGAAATGGAAGACATGTTTTCTTCTTGCTTCGCCCTTTTTTTTCCCCTCTTTGTACGCGAATGGAGGAGGAGGAGGTCGGGTCGCAGCTTTCAATTTTCAGAGGAAGAGCATCTCTAAGCAGCACCAGTGGCCAGGCTGCGAGCTCTCAAACGCTCAGTGAGACGGACAGAAGAAGGACAGGTGGAGGTGAAAAGTCGAGCACCCCATCGGCCCGGCTCCCTTATTCCCCTCCTCCTCCTCCATGTGTACCTTTGTAAAGTGCTGTTTTAATTGACAGGAGGAAAAAAGAATTCTCCTGCTGGTTAGCTGGCTGCCTGGCTCTGTTTCATGTCATTAAAGAGATTTTTTTTTCTCTCTCTCTCTCTCTCTCTCTCTCTCCCATTCCCTGTCTGTCACTCCTCCTCTTTCTCTCTTACCTATTAAGTTCTCTCTCTCTCTCTCTCTTTCTTCAGCCAAACACCATCTCATCCCCCACTGACTGGCCTTGTTTTATACATCCATCCTGAGTTCAGAATGTTGTACAATTATTTATTTTTAATCAAAAATGAAATTGAAAAAAAACCCCAAGATTAAAGATTCACTTTAGAAAATAAGCGATGAATCTTCATTATTTACTGTTTATAATCAGGGACAGTTAATGATGAACTGCGATGGTTAATCAAAAGTCAATTACTCCACAAATGCATTAAATAATAACCAGGGTACCTGTCGAATGGGTTTGAATTTAAATATAAAAGAAGGATCATTACCATAAACATTAATGTGCCCAAATACTTTACATTGCCGAAGAAACCATCCTACTCAGAACATGTCAAAAATCTTTTACAGACCGTTCCTGACTGGATTTAACAGGATTCGGAGGATTTTTTTCCTAATAGAAATGGCACCGAGGTATTGTAATATTAACCGACACACGTAATTGGTTTTCCGTGTGAATAATTGTGTCTGAGGAGACCCAAACCTCGTCTTTAAATAATAAATAACATCTCAATATTTGATTCTCGCGGCAAATATTTAGCTTGCCGATTACGCTTAATTGATTAATAATTACTTCTGAATGTTTTAAACAACTTACAACAGATGCTCTGGGTACAAGTGTACCTATTTAAATACACATTGATTCATTTGTCACTGATGGGCGCTTGGCTGCCTGACCGGGTCATCAGCACGGAACGGTTTATAAACGATAATGTTTAATAACTGCACAGTACGTTTGTATGAAATTGAATTTTTAGCGCAACCGCCTGTCATTACTCAATGTAATATAATATATTATATATAAGTTAAAAATGTTGGGGTTTCCTTTTCTGTTTGATTTGAGCCCATTTAACTCTGTTGTAAGATGAAAAGATGGAGCCGTCCGTTTCCACGGCGATGAGATTTGTAGCTCAGCCCATCAGAATAGCTAGCTTAGCTTCATTTGATGGATCAGGCAGTTGACCGTGTGTGTGTGTGTGTGTGTGTGTGTGTATGTGTGGACACTGTCAGTTCATCTTTTATGTCAACACGACTGATGATGTTTCAACAAATAAGTAATGGATCCCCACCACTGAAGCAGCTCCACGCAGCCGGCTCGCTGTTTTATCCTTGACAAGTCGGCGCAAATCCGTCTCCGTCCTCTACTTCCTGTCTCTTGCTGTCCGCGATACAACGTCTTATGAGTGGAATCTGGCTTTCTGATGTACTTCGTGTCAGCTGGAGCAGCCTGGATTCGCCGAACCCATGTCCATCAGACATCACACAAATGAACCTGTCACGAGTCAAACGCCGCCTCGTCCCGTCCTCTGCTACGCGTTTCACCACGTGGCTCGACCTCTGTGGGTCTCACTTGTTGCATATTCAGGTCCTTCTTAAAACAAACAGACCTCCATTTGTTTGTTAGGAGAACCAAAAAGTGTGTATTCCTTCACCGAATTGCGCGTTTGACAGATCACCAGCTGATCGAGGTCGAACCACGACAACGGCGACGTGATGCTCGAGGAGCGAGATCGTGAACCGCCGATGGGCGGCGCCCATTTGCACAATAATGGAACGTCCAGCTCAGGGCAGCTCTCGTGGCGTCTGGAGCGCGAGGCAGCCCGAGGCCTGCCGTCAGCGTGTGTGTCTTAATTGGCACGTTTCCTTCTGCGAGAGACGGAGCAGCAGAGACCGTCAGGGGGTTTGAAATGTAGAAAATCAGTCTTACTGGAGTTTTGAAGGTTAAGTAACCGTGTTGGGTCCCACTGTGGTGGATGATGGGAAAATGACAATGGCAGAGATTTTACACACACACACATCTGACACAGATCAAAGCCTGCCACCGCCTCCCGATACGAACCGCTGCTCAGCATACGTGCCTCTCTATGCGGTATAAATACAAAGCCACGTGGGTGAGGATCATCACGGTCCACATCGAACCGTGTCAGCCCGCCGTTTGACCTTTCAGGTCGCTCCGGGTTAACAATGATATTCAGCCGTCATGTATTTTTCATGGAGTGCCTGTCTTTTCTCTCTCTCTCTCTCTCTCTCTCTCCTCTCCGCTCCGTCCTGTCACTCTGTGTGGCTTTAACCTCAGGTGCAGTTTTTCACCGGCGCCCTTTGTTTTCATCCAATTGTTCTTAACAGCGATTATGACCATCAGACGGGCCGATTAAATATTGAACAGTGCCGCGGCTGTCGCTTTCACCGGCTTTCCAGACAAACACCACAGATGTGCGAGATGGTTTTTGCTGCATTTGTGACCAGTTTATGAACGTCTGTGTGTGTGTGTGTGTGTGTGTGAGTGCTGTCTAATATCATTTCTCCGTGCTGTGTTTGTTTGGAGAGCCGGTCCTTCGGATTACTTTGCAGTTCAATATTAGAGGATTTGCATGCGAGTCCATCCTCCCTTTGCACTGCAGGTAGAATCAGAACGATCAGTTTGCACGGGAGCGTAATGAACACGCCGCCCTGCCTCTGCTACAGATGAAGACGCTGCTGAGTAAAGATGAGTAACATCTGAACTTATGATCTTAGCGCACACGGCTGTGGTTTACAACAAGATCACATCTAAGCAACCTTTTACTGCAGCTATTTGTATTTGTTTGTAAATGTTGGTTGATAAATTGCATTGTTTTTTTTTTCTTTAATTGATCCTGTGAGTTTCAGCAGTTTTGTTATTTTTTGCAATTTTAAAATGTTGTTCAATGTGTACGGAAAAGGAGGAAAAGGACCAAAAGACGTCATCATCCACCTATCAATTCATCCATCAATTCATCATCATCCATCCATCATTCATCCATCATCCATCCACCATCCAACCATCCATCCAACCATCATCCAACCATCCATCATCATCCATCCATCATTCATCCATCCATCATCCAACCAGCCATCCAACCATTCATCATCCATCCATCTATCATCCATCTATCATCCATCAATCATCCAACCATCCATCCGTCATCCATCATCATCCATCCATCATTCATCCATCATCCATCTGTCATCCATCCATTGTCATCCATCCATCATTCATTCATCTATCATCCATCATCATTCAACATCCATCAGTCATCTATCATCCATCATCATCATGCATCCGTTGATCATATTTCATCCATCATCCATCTGTTCATCATCCATTCATACATTATCATTCATCCGTTGATCATCCATCGTCAATTCATCTATCTTCATTCATCAATCATATTTCATCCATCTGTCCATCACCCCCCCATCCATCACCCCTCCATCCATCGCTCATGCATCCTTCCATTTTCTAATCCCTCCTTATGCTGACCATGACAGATAACATTTTGAAAAGCCTCATCATTTCATGGCCGCCTCGTGATGTCTTGTCCAAATGAGGAGAGCTTTGTGTTTGTTATTCATGCGTTCACGTTGGAGATGCAGCTGTTAGCAGATGCACAGCGGGCTCTGTGCGTCTGACTTCCTCTGGCCGGACTGCCCATTTAATGCACTTTTTACCTCCTGTTTGTGGGGGGAAATGTTCCGACCGGTAATAATGTGAGCACACGGGAGGAATCCGGAGCTCTTCGGTAATTACGTGCGGTAGATTCTGCTACAGCTGCAGATAAACGCCGAGATGAATAAAAAGCCGGTGCAGTTTTAATGCTCGATACCAGATTAAATCACAGGTTAAAGCAGACATTTGCTGCAACTTAGAGGTGTAATTCAAAGACAGTAAAGTGCATTTTACTTCTTAAGTGCAGGTGAGGTATGCTAATTGATGAAAGTCCTTGGTTTTAATGGCTATCTTGTAGTTGGTATGGAGAAGAAAGTGACATCCTGTGTGATATGTGTTGGTACGGGCCAGCCAGCTCACCCTCACCCGAGCCGTACCACCGCCGCCGTCTCCGTCTCTCTCTGACTTTTAGTCTAATGGCTGGTAATGAAGAGGCCATCTTTGCAGAGATGACATGTGCACG
This sequence comes from Brotula barbata, assembly GCA_900303265.1. Classification (NCBI taxonomy): domain Eukaryota; kingdom Metazoa; phylum Chordata; class Actinopteri; order Ophidiiformes; family Ophidiidae; genus Brotula; species Brotula barbata. Next base: position 13,643 of record OMNV01020724.1, on the reverse strand, counting down.
TCCTCTATGAGACACACACACACACACAGAGAGAGAGAATCTGTGCCGACTGCCCTTCAGAACACCGGGCCTGACTGACATTAATCTTTAAATGACTGTTGCTTCTTCCCCAAGACTTTCAATCCATTAGTGGGCTCTGTCTTCAGATGGAGAGAGATTGCCAGGGAAAAGAAAGAAGGCAGGGACGATACGGGCCCTGTGAGTGTGTGTGTGTGTTTGATGGGTGTGGGTGGGTGGCTGGACACACAGCCACAGAAAGGATGATGTCAATGATAATGCAGGCTGAGGAAGGACAAGAGAGAGAGAGCGAGTGGGAGAGAGAGAGAGAGAGAGCAGGGACATTTGTATCAGAGATGCAATAAGACAGACAGACAGAGAGACAGTTCTCTTTAAAACACAGTCCAAGGCAGCTACACACACACACACTCCCACACATCAAAGTGACTGTAGCCTCCTATCTGGCAACCTCTCGCCATGACTCCTCTCTCTCCTCTCCATCACACAATGTCAGAAGGTGAGATACTTACCCCCACCACACACACACACACACACACACACAGACCCATCTTTTCCCCATCTGTCCTTTCACTCCAAATCCATCAAACTGTAACCCCCCAGATCCTCTCTCCTCATCCTCCCCTCTCTACTTCTTCATCCGTCTTCATATTTACTCACGCCCTCTTTACTCCCTCCCCCATTTTCTCTCCTTTTCCTCCCCCTTTTCATAAAAAAACCCCTTCCCAGGCTTTCTCCTTCTCGGTTTCTCCTTTATCCGTTCTCCCCTTCAACCTGACCCGTTCCGGCTCTCCCACTTCCCTTCCACTTCCTCTCCTTCCCGTTTGCCCTCCCTTCCCCTTCCTCCCTCTCCCGTTTCCTCCCTCCGTCTATCCCCTCGTCTCCCTCACTCTCCTCCTCCAGCGGTGAGCTATAGTGACTCTGACATCATTACCCTTGTTGTGACAGGTTTCATTTGTACCCGGTGGACCTATACATCAACCTGACTGATAGTTCGGGGCCCGGGGCCAGCGGAGCCCCGCCCAGACCGGGACAGAGTAACAGAGAGAGCGCTCCTAAAAACCACTCCACCTCGGGTACCACTACATATTTTTCTATTACTCATTCTGACGCGTCAAATTCAGCGGCAGCTCAAAACGTCACCCAGACTCGGTCCTCTTCAAGTGATCGTGTGTGACGTTTGTTTCGTAAAAATAACAGGTGAATACATCAGGGACACGCCCACAGCGTTCAGCCGGGACAGTAGAAACAGGAAGTAAAAGCGGTTTGTCTTCACGATGGTGAAAACTTTGTCTCTTTACTCAGCTCTTCTTTCGTTCCTTTTCCCTCAGATGTATTTCTTGATTTGACTTTCCATCGCGTTCCAGTTTGTTGACGGATGTCTTCGATTGTGCACCATCTGGCATTGACCCGTTTACGTGAACTATCCGGTTTACTTAACAAAAGTCAATTGTGGATTTACAAAGCGCTCGCTTCTAAATACCCAGACCTCCACGAGCTCTGTTCATAAACGATGAATTGGTTGTCAAAAAGAAGAAAACTGCTTTTTTGTACTTTTGATGAGCTGGCTTAGATTTTGTAAAACTTAAATCCTCATTCATTGACCATAATAAACTTTTCTTTCTTTTCCATTTATTGACGTAATTTACAGCTTTAAAACGTCCACAATCGATATAAACATACAAATATATATTTTTTACAGTTTGTCAGCAAATAGTTGCTGACGATGACACGTTCATTTTGTACTCTCTCCTTTATCTACGTGGTCGTAATACGACGTATATTACTGCTAATTGTCAATCCCTTTTTTTTTTACATCTTGTTAATTCCTTCGATTCGATCCGTTGAACGCACGTTTATTGCCAGTTTGATTTCACGCCTTATAAAACTGTGTTATAGGAAAGGCTCCTCGCTGCGTGCTCCCTCCCCACCCCCCAAATCAGCTGAAATACCAAATTTATCGCCGCCGAGCAAAATGATATATGGCGCGGCACGCCGGCTGTCACAGAACATTGGCAGTCAGCATTAGATCAAGTCTGACAAAATCTATGACAAATGGCATTTTTTTTAAGCGTATATTGTTCCAAAACAGAATGCAGCGTTTAAAGATGTCGCGCACGTTCGGCCGTTCGTCGGTCTTAAGGCGTGTAAAAACACAGATTTACTGTACTTCTTCTTGATAAAATGGCTCCTTGTATAAGTTTCACGTGACATTGTGTCATCGCTCGATCCAAATAACAAAGAGCGGCGCCGTTATAAAAAAAACAAAAAAAAAAACCGAAAGGCAATCCGGTCGTGCCCGTGTCTCCGTTTTCGCGTCCTTCCGTCTCTTTATACGTCCTCTGTAATGCCCGCGCTCGTTCCGGCGTATCAATAGGAGTTGTTAGCGCGACCCGAAGCCTTCCAGTCGCCCCTCTGAGCTCCGTCTCGCACTCCGGCGCTGCGAATCCAGCCGATACATCAACAATACCTCCAGACCGCTCGCAGCCCCATTGATCTGTGGTCATATTAATGTGCGGCTTACGAGCGCGCTGGCTTCCTTTGTGGCCAGACAAAAATGAATCCACTTGAGTGTGTAGCTTTTAATGGTCAAACTACCCCCTTCTTTACAATGGCCCACATCCCCATTGTATCCATTCATTTGTATAGATTAGAAAGCCTGGAAAGGACCATTAGGGAAGAACCAGAGGGGCACTTCATTTTACAGGCGCCTGGGCCGTCCTCGCGTGCACAATGGAAATGTTTTAGGAGGGGAGCGGTCGGAGAGGTTTGCACGGGGGAGGTGGGCGGGGTAGGGTACGACCTGACGAGGCAACAGGCTTGTCCGAATATGACGGAGTTTCAGGTTTCCGCTCCTTCGAATGGGGTGCGTTCAGGCGCTCCGAGACGTTGAATCGTGGTAATCTTTATCGTTTAAGGATGGACCGCCAGCGTCTCTCGTGCCCGCGCGTGCTCGTTGTTCTCCGATGCTTGCAGTCGGCTCTACGGGGGCATTTATAAATAAATTCTCGCTCTCTTGCTCTTTAGTCAATACTCCTCCATCCACATGTAGGTTAGTAAAGAAAGGAGCGGAGCCCAGGCATTTTTCATCAGCTCTCCCCCAACACACACCTACACACACACACACACACACAGACGCAAACATATGGGCATTAACTTAGACACGGGGTTCGTATAGAAACAAAAATGTACTGTAAGCGTACGTGTGAGTGCGTTAGTGTATGTGTGTGTGTGTGTGTGCCGAAGAAAGAGACTGACCACACAGGAGGCACATTAATCATCCGTGTTTTTTCACTCCCCTGCCTCATGTAGTGTGAGTTGAGGCCTGATGGATGGCTCGTCTCTCGGCCAGCCTGGATTCGAAGAGAAAGGCTGCAGCCCGTCGACAGGCCAGAGGCCCCCGTGGGGGATCCCTCTCCCCGGAGCCCCCACGTCTCTGTGTGTGTCCGTTGCATAGGTTATCTCAGCCCGTTTAGAGTCCAAAAGGGCAGCGAGGGGAATTGACATTAGTACCCAGAAATCGTGTATCCGTGAACTGTGTGTACAAAAGGATAACAATGAAAATTTAAAGCTTTTTGACACCAATTTTCATTGTTTACATTTCACTACTGTAGGAATTTTTCATCAAATCACATTCAGTAATACTGGAAATTGGAAAATTGAGATTGATGATATATAGTAGTTTGGTTTGGTTGTAGTTGTTAGTTTGATATTGATGATATATGTATTTTTCATATTACATTCACTAGGCAACAATGAATGCTAGGCTTTATAATTTTTGGTCTGTTTTGCTAGTGGTGCAAATGAAACAAATTCGTTTAAGAACAACACACAAACCTTCAGTCTATAACTCAACGTGTGAGACCTAGTAAAGATGATGGAGTATCTCCATCCATCGGCCTCTCCTCGCTCTGTTTTTAACAATCACACTGCCCGCTACGCCCTCACGGACACTTAACCCAGATACGCCTTCACGCTGCAGTCACCTATCCGTCTATGGTTGTAACCTGAAACCGCTCCGAGGAATGCAGCATTTTTCAGCCATCTTTCCTTTCCCCCTTCGTATAAATTCCACTGAATACGTCTACATCCTATTTCACAACAGACATTTGTATCGTTGGGAAGTACACACAGAACACACAGATTGAAAAAAAAAATACCATTTTTATCATCAAGTACTCAATTTAAAGCTGGGGAAGCTTTTGCTAAATCTAAACAAATGACAATAACACAATGCTAGCGCGCTTCATTAGTTAATTAAAATACTGACATGTTAGTTGATGTTAGCTACCAATGCGTCAACGTTGAGATGGTAGCAGAGTTTGTGGTAGAAATGTCCAGAGTCGAGCGCTCTTCTCTTCTTCGAGGGAGTTGTCGGAGTTGTAGCTTCAACTACCCTGAACCCAAACCCGATGAGGTCATTAAAGTTATCGTAGGGAGGCGTTGAGGAGAGAAGTAGAGGTACAGTAGCGCAGAGGCTAACTGGATTGGGTTTCTGTACCAGCCGAGGCCCACGTTTGACCTTCCTTGAGATTATTCCCAGCTCCTGTGACTCCTTGTTGTCTGATGATTAATAATGCAGAGACAGCATTAGTCCCTGTTCTTAGGTCTCTCAAGTCTTTGTTCTTAGGTGAGAGAAAGAAAAAAAAGACTGCGATGAGGCAAGAAGATAGACGAGAAGGAACAGTGACGTGAACGTTGTTTTTGATGGTACAACAGGAGCGCAAAGGAGAGGAAAAGACGGACGCCGATGGACAGGGGACGACTGAGGCCTACCTCCGCTCCTTTCAGCGTCTCCTCTTGTGTCTCAGTAACTGTCTCTATTGTCATTCGCCTAACCTTGGTGGCAGAGTGGAAGGTTTCTTGGCACCTGCCAGTTGTTCTTGGCACCGAGATGCGAGGGAATAAACCTTGGTGCTTTCATGATGAGGCGCTTAGCAGATGTCTGATGAACAGCTCAACGAAACTTCGATCTCCCAAGGACGCGGCACCCTTTGGGACCTGCCGTGGCGTATACATATTTATGAGTGGATGTAAATTAGATTGAGAAATTTTGATTCAAAATCACCAATTGCGACTTGTTGACTCTTTGGAAGTGGCGCGGAGACAAACGCTGAATTTTAACGACGGTGGGAGTTCGGGACGTTCTCGTACGCAAATCGCGACCACACGCAAGTACGGTCCGATGTGGTGTGTACAGTACAGTATGTGAGTCTACGTGGAAAATAACTGACACTGAGAACACACAGGTGGTGATTTATGCAAGATCCTACGAGGCACTGATCAACATGTCAGTGATTATAACATCATCATGCAGAGGTGCCAAAATAAGAGGTCGTGGTTTGTTGTCTACATGAGCACAAAGTCACTGACAACTGCGTTCTTTCCGTACATTAATGGTCGCTGACAGAGGGTTGTGTGACTGCAGACTGGCAAAAGTGATGTCGGTGTCCTGGGTGGACGTGTTCTGAGAGTCAAGTCTTCTGGCTTTGCATGAAGAATTTTACCCCTGGGATGTTGCGGCCTTGGACGTAATCAAAGCTTGTCCACTGCCAAGGGGGACGAACGTTTTCCAAAGAGAACAAGGTCAGAATTTGGACTGCATGCCAAATACTAACTGAACACAGCCTCAGTGCTGGAAATTTGCAAGAGTGCAATAGCAATGTACGATTGCACATAAAAGTAGAATGTTTGTAAAAAGGTTTTTCAGTGGCAACATTTGAATTCAAATTCAAACAGCGATGCTCTTGTTTTGAAAATCCGATTTGGTTTTGGCCGCATGAGGGAGGGCGGTTACCTTGTCAAAATGTTTCAAAGTCAACGATCGATTACAAACAAGTAAAAAGTGAGAAGAAGTATATTTTTCATTTGCATTACGGACGCACAATTCATCAAAAATAATTGACATCAAATATTGATCGGTACAGTTTCTAAGTCACAACAGATTCTAGACCGGCACGATAAATCAAATGATCCGGTTTGTCGCATTCTCCCGATCTTTTTCTCTCGGATGATGAGGATATTTGACGAGGTGCCGGTACCTGAACCTCTCAGTCAAGCAGAACGGTTCCAGGTCTTTGACAGCCTTCTTGTCCAGGTTAACTACGTTGGTCCTCCATTGATCTTTTTTTGCCTGTTTCATCAGCATCGGTACGTGCCGGCATATTAATTAGATTAAAATGTGGCGGCTGGTACTCGGGGTCAGGAGCCGGGTTAACAGCGACGCCTCATTCTCAGGTATCTCAGGTACGAGGTGGCGAGCGTGCGAGACGTTTCACACCGTCCTCTCCAGACGTCGGTGCTGTGAATGCAAATTGGCGAGCGTCTCGAAACAAACCGCAGACGCGCGGCCGCACACAAATACACACACGCACCGACACACACAGCTTACTCTCAAGGTCGGGCATTATTGGCAAATAGCAAAGCGGAGCCACACGTGCATCCTTGGAGCGCTGTGCGATAAGACGGCATTAAGAGCTACACGAAACACAAATATGGCGATGTGTTTAGACTAGGTATTTATTGACGCTGCTGCTTTTTTACGAGAGCTCGCCTCCTTCCTGATATTGAGACAAATGGCTACGTGGCCATGAAAGCTACTCTGCTGATTAACTCTTCGCGGATGGCTATTTATCTGTTGGCATTTGATGTACGACATCTTTGGAAGGGCTACGGTCGAACGCAATCACAGACCCTTTCATTGCAGGGGCCCCCCCTTCAGATTGCCTGCTAGTTCTCAAGGGAGGCCATCCTTCAGAAAATATTGACTGTAGGACAGTCTGTGCCCGTGTGTGTGTGTGTGTGTGTGTGTGTGTTAGAGGGATGCTTTCCAGAGAAATTGCATGTGCCTTTTCCGTGCGTCTGTGCGTACGTCCGTCTCCTCGCACTAATGGAGAAATAGACGGAGGCCCCCAAAGGGCCCGGGTCGCTCGCCCTGTAAAAGTGAGACAGGAAATTTCATTTTCTTCCATACTTTGATCTCCCACTCAGACGTCGTGTCTTTAAAAGGGTTAAATCTCACCGCCACCTCGCCACATCTTATCGGTACTTTGTACTCTTTGTTACTTTATGTTTGAGAGTTGAGGCCAGATGAGTTTTTTTATGTAATATGTCAGAGCGACTGAGCTCCGTCTGACAAACTTTCTGTCAGTTTCCCGTTTGTTTTCTCTTCCTGTGCCCAGTTGTTAGTCATAAACAGACTTGCTTTCCTTCGTCTCAGCATTTTTACCTGTGAGAGAAATGCAGCGTGATCCATTATTCCTTCTCGTACTCCATAATTGAAATATATCTCTTCGGTATTATCGATTACCAATACGGAGCTAAAAGTCAAGTGGACACAAACGTGAACGCAGTGGCTTGTTAATGTAGCTCTGTATCTGCTGAATGAGCAAATAGGCTAATGTGTTAGCCGAACTGCCTTCATGCGAGAATCGTCCAAGAATGTGCACGAATCACGAAAGTGAAAGTCAAAGTTTGTCCAGTAGAAATAAAAGCTTGTTCGTAACGTGCTATGTCATTTTGTCGCTATTATTAGAACGTTAGCGTACATCGGTGCCCACCTGGAACTGGAGTCATATTGTAAACAATCACCGTGTGAATCAGAGGACATAAGGACATAATAAAGCCCACGTAGCTGAAGTTGTTCCATCAGCTCGCTCTCCTCAAGTGTCCTTGAGCAACGCAGGGAACCTCCACAGAATCAGTGACGAAGAATTTATTCAGAGTGGAGAATCAGGAAACAGCCCAAAAAGAAAAAAAAATTGCAAATGAGTAATAGAGACGCGTACGCGGTGCGACTAAGGCCAAGAGGCAAACAGGGAGAAACTGGAGGGGGAGAGACAGCTGATGTACGCGTATCTGACAAACATGCATCAACTCATCGCATTAATTCCCTCCTGCGTCGTAAACCCGCCGCTTCAATGACAGTAATTATCGTTTCAGTCTTGACGTGGAGACGCCAACATTTTTGATGTCTTTGTTACCAACAAAGGGAGACTTCTGCCTCCATCGCCCACAACGCCGCAGTTCACGCTGCTCCCAAACACATCTGGCTCCCTCTGTGTATGCTGCGTGAATGGTTGTATAGTATTAAAAAAGAAAAAAAAATCATGTCCACGTCCAAATCTTTTTATATTTACTACACAGGGGAAAAGAATTGAATCCACACACACACACACACACACACACACACACACACTTTGGTCCAATTCTTAAACCGGAGATCAGGTCCATCAATTTGATCTCTCTGCAGGAAGGCGAGACAAGAGTGCAAGGTCACACATCTGGATGCTGCTTCATTCTCCACACTCGGCCTGAGAACACGTCGCAGAGTGGGGATGTCTTGTCGTATCACACCCTCACTGTTCAGATGATGGGAGCAGCTATCTGGACCGTCGTGGCGAAAGATCAAGGTCTCGCCCTTTTGAACCGCGTTCCCCCGCTCTGGGGTAACAGCACCCCGGGGTAGATAATAAAGGAGTAATCCTCTTATCTGCCTCTGCTCGCCCGGCTCTCAGACACGCGTATCGTTTTTCCACCTTGCTAGCTTATTGTGCTTCATACTCGACGTGGCACGCCGCCGTTTTGCCTCTTTTGTGATTCGTGTACGGCGTGGCTCAGTTTTGATTACGGTAATGAAATTATATGAAAACACAACCTATACAAACACAGCTCAACGGTAATAATGCTAATCCCAGATGTGACATCATCCCTTTTTTAGCTAATTCGTTGACTAGTTTGATGATAAAAGTCTTTTTGTGGGTCGACGGATCCACGAAAAAATATTGTGGAGATGCAAGGATTTCTCCAAAAAAGCAACGATCTCTCCATCTACTTTCTCGTCTTATGGAAAGCATAAAGCAAATTCGCACGCAGACGGAGACGCTCAGTAGCTCTGAATACCCTACAAAGCTGCACACAATGGCACACACCCAGTTGGTGTCGCCTCCCTCCGGGCACGTTGGACACGGTGTGTGAAAGGTGCCCTGCTGCCCGGCTGGTGACAAAGTCTATTTCTGTACTCGGAGACGGAGACAAGCGGGACACGAGGGAGACGAACTCCTATCGCACCGCGCTAAACGTTAGCACTGAGGGGCGGCAAACGGCGCCTAACGTTAGCGCGGCCCGTTCTAAAAGCGTCGTGCCCGTTGGCCGCCGGGCTGCAGTTATTGAGAGGTCGTGTTAGATTCATAAATATGTGGATAGGCCTTCGGAGCTTCATGATGATCTTCCTGTCGTCGCTTTTTGATATTTCTCTGTGTACAGTTCCCGTTAAATACGTGCGCTTCACACGTGCGGTGCGCCATTAAAGGTGTCATCGAGATTATGGCAAATTTTGGCGAAAACGTCGTCACGGCTGCGACAGATCTTTTGTACGCACGGAGGGTGTTGAAAGAGTTTACTGTAGATTAATGGTATGCACGTGTGACTCTTTCCTCTCCATGCAAACACGTGTTTATATTACCCCACTGTGATGATGGGTTGTAAAGAAAACTACGCCGTGCCAATGGCAACACCGCCAAGCATCTGTGTTCGCCCGGATCTGGGAAACATAACTGGAGAGACCTCTCGGTGGACCTGGGCCTCCTTCTGTTTGAGCAATCATACGCAGAAATAGGAAATGATTGGATTGGTTATTATTCTAACTGGTATTATTATTATTAGTATTATTATTATCCCAGATGCCATTGTAGCAATAAAACCTTAGATCTCCGAGTCATTTTGGGAATTTTAATTGACACTTTTGACAGTTTGGCTGTTTCTTACCTCAAATTGGGAAGAAGAAAACCAGCGCAGACATGAAAACTCCACACAGAAAGGAACTCGGATTCTCAAACCAATCATCATATTTGATGAGGTGATTGTGCACCTTTGTTTTCATATGTTGTATCAGTCTTTACATTATGAGGTCAAAGGGACATGTTGCTCCAAAGTTGACCAGCTGTCTGTGAATGTCATGGATTGATGTCGTTTGCCTGTAGAATATTCGTCTTTTATCACCCTACGCGTCCATTGGTTTTGTTTGTGGAGCCCACAGCACCTTTCCGTTCTCCCCGTGGCGTCCTGGTTGATGATGCTCTCAGCCGAAGTGTGATATCATATCACATAATAGGATCAAATAGAGTTGGGAGGCAGGACGCAGATGTATGGGTTGTTGGAAGATCAAGAGTTGGACCCATTTATCAAGGTGTTGCAGTATCAGAGGCAACCACGGAATTTGTTGGAGTCAATAACGTGGCTGATGCAGGATGATGGACAAGCCGCCAACGCGCGGCGAAAGCGTTACTTTACCTGACATGAATCGGCTCCGTATATATTATTGTTTGTTTTGACGAGGTTGGAGGAGACGACCAGCAGCGGGGGGATGGAACGCCACTCCCGAAAGCACCACAGCTCCGTCTTCTTCTTCTTCTTCTTCTTCTTCTCCCCACTGTTTGAAGAGCCAATATTGAATGTGAAGATAATGTGGCGGAGATGAAACGGCGTCTGATCAGAGGGCTGTAAGCTGCATCCTGCAGCTACTTGTTTTAAGTGGTTTTTGCACCTCTCTCCTTCTCTCTTACGCCTTTTTAAGTGAATTTGGATTGAATGTTGAGAGATACAAATCATTAAATAGGAGAGTGGCTGTAGCGGTGGTGGTGGCAATGAAAAAAAAAAAAAAGAAAAAAAAGTGACCTTTGATGTCTGTGTTCCACCTCGCTCTCCAAAAAGGAGCCTTGATGAGTTCCCAGAATCGATAAATCATGCGGGACAACAAAAGCTCAAAAATGGGACCTCCATTCACTCGGGGTTTTTCTTCTTCTTCTTCTTCTCCTCGGGCCCATCGGCGGCTCGTCCTGGCGTGTGCGGCTCTGCACCCAAAGGACTTTATGTCTCTGTTCATCCTCTCCAGCAACCGTGCTTCCATAACGTAGTGATTACTTTTTGAGAAAGGGGCCTCCTGGGAATGGGAAAAATGGCGTCCTCACAATTATGTGAGGACAGTAAAGGACCCCCCCCTTATTTTTTTATCTTTTTTTACAGCATCTTTTGGTCAGCTGACCAAAGCGAGTAAAAAGGGGAGGAGGATTATTGCGTTTGACCGTAGAATACAGCTGAACCTGAATCAGAGCACTGGGAGCAATGGAGACCAGATAGATGATTTCTCTTGTTTTGATCTTTTCTTTGACGTCCTCCGAGATGTGACGCTGTCTTACAGAACACATTTCTGCTGGATCCTCTTTTCGTACCTTTAAATCCCTCTAAATATTGATGGTAGCTCTTAAATGACGATGTCACGTTGAAACGGCGATCCTCTCGGCTGAGTACTGGGCTTTGAACGATTCACGTAAGAAAGCAGGAATGATGCTGAGTGACCCTCAAATCCTCTACAATACACGCTGCAAGTGTTGAATCATGATAAAGAACAGAAACAGAATCCTAACAATGCATTCGGCCAGGTTGACTTTTGAGCCGTTTGTGGGAGGAGCCCTGGAACCGTCGGACGCCCCTCTGTGCGTCTGAGGACTCTCGCCGTGCACAGAGTTCCGGAGAGGTTGTGGGAATGCCATCTCCCTGCACTCTTTCCTGATTCTGTGCCCAGCAGAGTCGGCTAAAGAGGCCACCGGCACAGCCTCCGATGTTTCAAGTCTGATTAATCTTCCAATTAGGTTAATCCTGCAATGCTTCAGTGAAACTTTCCCCTGTGGAAATGCCTCCGTTCCACACGAGAACTTGTTGTGGTTTTTTTTTCTTTAACCGTTTCCCCGCTCTGCCTCTTTTTAGACCCGTGTGCGTTTTTATCTTTCCGTCTCCCTTTGTTCCGTCCGAGAGGTCGTAGGCGACGCTCCTTATCTCACCTTCACAAAGAACACTTAGAAGTGTTTAGGATAGATTTTATATCCCGATAGTTTGTTTTTTTTTCCTCGATGGATCTTTCCTGGATCGCTTCCAGATTTAGTTTTAATTTCTGCCGTTAAGTCCCCGGGAGACAAACAGCTTCTAAAAGCGGCGTTTCGATTGATGTGCCGCTTATTGTTTAAAAAGACAAAAGCTAATGAAAGTCAGGTAGGGGACAATGCTTTACTACACGCCACGGGATGGTACAAAAGGAGCCCTTCCCTGATTTATCGCCAGAGTCGGAGGCGTGAATAGAAGCCGTTAATGAAGGTCAAACGACGGAACAGTTTGTCCGGGTTCATAGTGAGGTTGGATCCATCCTGTCGCGTCCCACGCAATCATTCAGCTTAACGCGCCGGACGCTCGCTCTGCACGGTGTTTACTCTTCAGCTGGACAGTTTTTGACCAAGTCCCCTTTCTTCTTCGTCTTTGTCTTCTTCTTCTTCTTCTTCTTCTTACAAATGTCATCCCCTAATCCATACTCCCCCCGGTGGTCCATTGAGCTACTGCGGTTTGACATTGACCTCAGCAGTGTCATTTTAATGCCAGAAGCAGTTAAAATATTGGATTTTTTTTTTAAATTATCATTTGATTTGCATTTTTATCTCTTGTTTCAGAATAATTAAATCCATCTAAATACAATTTCGCAGCTCCATCCCTCTGTGAGAGAGGATTTTTAAACACTGGCATACCTGAAGAATAAGCACAGGGTTAGATTGGAGACAGAGAAGGACGTGAGACTGTCCACCACTGGAATGACAAGAAGAGACGGATGGTGTCCAAGTCACCAAATCTCACTAATAAGTAAGAAAAATGATCTAATCTCAGGCCCCCCACATCAGAGGTCCCCAGGTTTCTTCTACTTTAATAATCCAGTATTTAGAGATTAAACTTTACGAGTGTGTGTATGATGTCCAAGAGGCGGGACGCTTAAAAACGGATCCACACAGGAAGTTGGACTCGCTTCCTTTGTCACGATCAAAATTCAAACTTTTGGATAAAAGAAATGTCCTCTAACATTAGACAGCCGTGCTTCCTCCCCGCTGATGATGATGATGATGATAATGATGATGATGGGTCCGGCGTGTAAGCGATGCCGTGTCACAAACCACACGGGCATCAGGCTAAAAGGGCCGACAGCTTTGATTAGCGCTGCAGAACAGAGGTCTTATCTGGAGGGATAGCATAACTGTAATGTATTTAAGAAACCCACAGAGAGAGTTATTTTGGGGCCAGGAACAGGAAGTGTGTCTGTGTGTGCGTGTGTGTGTGTGTGTGTGTCTTTTTTTTTTGGTCAGCCTAACGGGTTCCTTCATCGACACCACTTGGCGCTGACCTTCGCGTTGATGAAAAGGAGCGCCGAGAGTGAGAGAACGTTCTATTCATGACTACAAAAGACTATTTCTCTTCCACCAAGAGGAACAATGGAAAGCTTTGAATAATTGATTCCCAGATCTTTCTGGAGCTTTGAATCTTCCTCGTTGTACCTGAGTGCGGTGATTTGCCGGCACTGTCGGCTCATCTTACCGTTAAAGACAACGAGACGCTTTTTCACACCGGACTCGACGCTTCTTACGACACGCGTGCTACAATCCGCAGTCAGTTATTTAAATGGGCATCAGATTGCCACACGGAGCTCTGCGTGTGTGTGCGCGTGTGTGTGTGTGTGTGTGTGTGTGTTGGGGGAGGTCGGTAGTGGCAGCATGCTATCATGCAATTTATACTTAATGAGTGTGGATTAGCAAGGATGA
>OMNV01020721.1:5134-20636 GCA_900303265.1 Brotula barbata | reverse complement strand
GAGCTTTTTCTCTGTGTTTTAGTCCCTTTTTTCCCCTCAGGACAGCCAGGTAATGATTGTTCCGTGGACGCTATGAATGTAGATGGCCTGGACGGGGGGAACGGTCCTCTGAAGGTCAAGACGACAGACAACTACAGAGGTTCATTAGGACCAAAGAAGTAGAATATGAGGGACAAAAAAAGCTCCTTCATCATTTGTGGTATGTTTCTATACAGAAATGTCATTTTCACGGTTAACCGGTAACACAAAGGAAGAGCTTCCACTCGGACCACAGCTTGACCTTCTATCCTTCAAGGTGACTTATTCTGAATGCAAAACGCTTCAGGATCGTTTGAGCGAGGCCCTCTGTTCCCTGCGGCAGAATGACCTCAAAACATAAAGGCTTTTCATAAATTATCCAGGTTTACGTGAATTCATAACATGTTGATTCTGGATATTTATTTGTATCTCATTGTTGTCGGACCGCAGCAGGAGAAGCTGACGATTGAGGACTTACCATTCAGGTTCCTTTACGTAAGGAGCCCATATATATGTGCATCCTTGCATATCATTTATAGGATCAACAATGACATACTTTGTGTAGATATATTATATAGATACAGATGGCTGTTTTCCTTTATTATGAAAAGTTTGTAAAGCTCCACAACCATTCAAAAAAACGTATTCGCAATTTGGACAATGTTTTCCAGCAGCACAGCGACTTAGCGGTTAGCACCTCACAGCAAGAAGGTTGTCGGTTTGAGTCCCGGCGTCGACCTCCACACCTTTCTGTGTGGAGTTTGCATCTGCTGCTACTTTCAAATAAGAAGAAAAAAAGATGAGGTGAAATAACGATTGTCCTTGAACGATGAGTGTCATCCTCACCGGTTACTGTCCTGGAATCAATCAGGAGGAAGCTCAGCTGATCTCTTTGTCTGGGAGCTGAAGTGTCTATAACCGAAATGATATTATACAACTTACCGCTCCATGATAAAAATCTGACTTCATTAGTTTGCGGGTTGCCTCTGTCTTGTTTTGCCTAAGTGAGTAATAATGCTGCATTCAGGGCGTCAAATTTCATTTACACGCACGCTTTATGTAATTCCACTAATGCCTTTATTGTGACTCGCGCTAGCAGTCTATCTAAATCCATTTGCACAATTGCACGAAGTCACATCTCTCTATAATTACTATGTTTACATGACTGTGGAACAAAAAAAAAAATAAGCCATCGGTTGATGAGGAACATTTTGGAAACCTTTCAGAGAGAGACGGAGCAGCAGCCAGGAGAGATTGTAAATGATCATCATCTTCTGTTTTGCCCGGCTCCTGTGTCATTGTCTGCGCGACGAGAATGTCGCAAAAAAACAAACATTGGCACAAACGCCGACCGATGATTCACCGACGCTGATTAGTTTGGTATGAGCTTAATTTTCAGGAGACGGATGTGATATCCAAAGCACGAAGACAAACGAGTAACAAATGCGCCTCCGTCTCCGTCGCTACGGCTGAACAAAGCAATTAACTGAAAAGGTTGAGGCTAAATGCTTCAAAGATGTAAACATATAGGCAGCTGATTGATGCGTCAGGTTACAGGAGGCACTTCGGCTCTGAAATTGGTTTTATGCACGCGGACATATGCGTATAATTACATCTCGCTCGCCGTATCATAGCAGCCGTGTAGCAACGGGGCTAAAATATTCAGCACCGGCACAACATCAGCTGACTTTATGGGCATGCACTTATCTTGTTTTAACATTCACCTCGCCTATTGCTGTTTCATTATCGCCACAATCCCTACACGCCTGTCAGAAAATTGGTTTTATGCAACACGCCTGAATGAGGGGGACAAATTACAGTGCAGGGGGAAAAACATTGAGTAAGGAACAATTGCGAGTGCGGATAAGGTGTAAATGAAAAATGTATTTAGATGCACCGCAGCGTACCTTACATTTGAACAAAAGCAGAATGGAATTTACATTCTGACACCTGTTTGTCATTGGAAATGGCGCTGGAGGGAATAAATTGCGTAGAGGGAAATGAAAAATGTATTTGTTCCGGGAACTGGGTTGAAGGAATTCTTCTCTGGTGTATCGATATCACACAGAATGGAGAGACGTGCTGATCGTGTGATAAATGTGAAGATGTTCGAGGAACGCCAGCATCCTGATGATGTGAGATAATGAGCACAAGTAATCTTCAAAGTGAAACAAGAACTGATAATTGCCTTCGGAAGAGGCGGTTTGAGTCTCTGGTGAATTTGGAACCAAAAACCGAAAAGGAGCTCTTGTTGCTGTGGAACATACCAAACACACACGACAAACAGCACTAGCAAGGGCCCTACGTAAGCCATCTATGTGCAAAGTCCAGCACTCCGCTGCACCCTGCCTTTTGGGGCGTGGCCCCAAGTCCATTTCGCCATTTAAGCGGCGTTTATTCTTGCTGCAAAGTGAGGCGCAGGGTGCAAAGGGATTGGATTTAGGCTCCTAATTAGTCATGAGCGTGTTTTGGGGCCGAAAAAAAAAGATTTTTATCCATGATTATCTGCCATCCACACTGCTTGTAGAATATATTTCAACTGATGAAATTTCACTATCAATCCGAAGGCAGAAGGGCAGATATGTGTTTCCATCTGCGTTGCGTAATAAGGCAGCCGTGCTTCCAATGTGTGTTTTTTGTCTCTACTGGTGTCCATCAACGAAGCGAGTTCCCTCCAGGCGCTGTGTGACGCACATGTCCTTATATGGACATCACTCCCGGAGTTAGTGGGGGTTCCCCAGAGAAGACATGGTCCAGCATTTATAACAAAACGTCACACGAGACACAACACTGGAACGCAAGAATGTAACATTGAACATCGGACTCAGTCCCATCTTTATTTGTCTCATGAAAACGTTGACTTTTAGTGACTTATCAGGAGGCGTTTGGAATGCTGCTCCCGTGAGGGAGACCACGTTCGGCTAAACAAAGACAAAGGCAGAAAACAGAAGGAAAAGGACGAAAACTGTGCCTGCAGAAGTCTTATCACCAGGTTTTGCCCCTGTCTGTCTATCTCTCTCTGGCAGACAAGCAGTTTCCATATATGGTCATCCTCCTGTTCATCAACTCATTCTACTCACCTGCTCAGTCTAAACAGCTGCCATCAATCTACTCATCAACACAGTTTGTCTACCCCGGTCATTCACCCGCTCATCGCCAGATCGGCGTGTCACCTCCAGACTCCGCCCTCGGCCGAGTTCATGCTGTCATTTGATTATCTTTGAATATCGTATATTCTTTGTGTTGTTTCCGTGTCACCTATCTGCTGGACTCTCCAACGCCGTTTCTCTTGAACTCTCAGCCTACAATAAAGCCCTCTGCCTCAGTTCATCTGTTCTCGGTGTCTGCTTTTGGGTCCGATTCCACAAATCGTAGCAGTGACGCCGTTGTGGTTAAAATTGTCCAGACGCAGAGAACCAAAACTTTGAATCCAAATGATTTCAAACGCTCCACTCATATCAATTGGGCATTTAGTTTTGTTTGTTTCAACATAGAGGCGGCGGAGTTACAGAGGTGAAGTGAATCCACCATCTTTTTCTTTCTCTCTACTCTTCCTCCTGCCTTCCTTTGGTCTGAACACGGATAAAAAATATACAAAGACAGAGCAAAACTACTGGATTATAATGAGAGGATTATACATCCTATCTGCATTGGGAGCACCTGTAAAACTGAAAACACACTCCACTCCCTCTCTCCTTTTTAATTTGTGTACCCGAGTACATTTTTATCTGTAAAAACCTGGAATCTAAAGGATTTGAATGCCGCCGCCACTGTCCATTCCACGCTGCATCAAAGCCCACTTATCCTCCGGGATCTGATTAAATTTAGCCGTGCAAACAGCCCTCCATCGTTCCTGGGCAAACTTTCATTAGCCGTCCTGTTTTCTTCCTCTTCTGTTTAATCTGCGTTAGCGGCGCCGCCACATCTGCCTCTCTGCATCCAGGTGACGCTGACACAACATCGCACGAGTCCATCGCCATTTCTGACAAGCAACACAAAAGTTCAAGCTTTTTAACATCTACTGTCGTTCCATTAATCCTCTGGAGCTCAAAGTGTTATAAATTAAGCTTTTTGGTGAATTTGGCTTTGTTTGCCGCCGACAGAGTCACACCGCAAACAAGTCTTTAATAGAACCGATTTATGATCCTGAAAATGTCAAAGTTTCTGTCATGCAGGCTCAAGCCGAGTATTTTGAGGGCCTTGGTCTGATTTCTCCCTCTCCCTCTCTCTCTCTCTCTCTCTCTCTCTCTCTCTCTCTCTCTCCTAAAGCATAAAGCGAGCTGAAACACACTGGAGCCTCCAATAAAGTTAAATGAAAAGTCAAGGGCAAGAAAAAGGAGCTTGAGTGTAAAGGCGTGCATACCTGAACTGTGCTGTGCTTCACTGAGCATAAATGTATATATGCACGCTTCTGTGTGTGTTAGTGCGAGTGCGTGCGAGCGTGTGTGTGTGCGTGTGTGTGTGTTTTGGAGTGGTGAATCAAAGCCTTGTGTGCAGGGCTGCACGGAGCTGATAGCTGACCCATCAAGCGTGGCCCACCTAAAGCAGAATGAAAAACACCCACATCAGACAAAACCCCAGCGGAGAGGATTTCTAAAGTGCCGAGCTGCGCCGCGCACACCTAAAAAGGCCGAGCTGAGTCGCAAACACACCCTTCAAATCCTTACACAAAAAACAGACGCTTACAAAATGCAGAGCTGAGGCGTCAGAGGCTGGAGAGAGAGAGAGAGAGAGCGAGCGAGAGAGAGAGAGAGCGAGAGCGAGAGAGAGAGAGAGAGAGAGAGAGAGAGAGAGAGAGAGAGACGGGAAGAAGAGGCCTTTGCTCTTCTCTGTCCAGCCTTTCATGCCGCCTGGATTCTTGCTCTCAGCCACAGCAACACACTGCTCTGTTGTCGGGAGTGGAGGCCAAAGTATCCGAGATCAGACGGACAGAGGGAGTCGACCCACGAACAAACAATCACGGCTCTGATCCCTGACATCCACGCCGGAGTCAAACGGACGGGGCTGATTTGTTCCTCCGCTGGAATCATCGCGGGAAACTTTCAGACAAAGCTAGAAAAAACGAAATAAATACAAGCCACGCTTTGCACTTTGCGCCGGGAAGAGAGCGCCGTGGAATAATCGGGCTCCTCGGAAAATGGATACAAGGAACGTCGGCGCAGGGTCGTGTGATGGATGCACGCGATAGAGGAAGATCTATTAGCCGTGGAGGAGAGTGATTGAATGACAGCCGTCTGGGAGTGAAGGGACAACATGGGGAAGCGGTGGATGTAACAATGGGAGGAGGAACAGACAGAAACCACGGAGACACAGCGAGACGTGGAGTTTGTTCCATACTCCACTCCACTAGGTGGCAGTAAGCTGTCTTGATAACCACCAAAAAATAAGAAGAAGAAAAGAATCACAGAGATAAATTTCACTAATTATTCTTTATTTTCCATTTCTTTTGACTTTTATATAAGATATTCACATTCCGACAGCCATCGTTGATAATCATCTTTACCCCGCAGTGGATTGGATGTTTTTCACTCCATCTGGCTACGATTTGTGACAAAAACCATAAATTTGTGCAGTACAGCTGAGGGGCTAATAACAAAAAGTAATCCACCAGATTATTTGATGTTTTGCTAAATTGAGCACCTTGCGTGAACGTATTTGTGGTGAGTATGGGTCATACACCAGGAAGAATGTGTCACCAGAAAATGAAAATCTTTGCTAAAATCGTTCATTTGTATGCCGTAAGATAAATATATAAAAGATATAAACCTTTCTCTGCCTCCGTCTCCATCGCAGCAACAATCTGTGACTCTCCGCGTTGACATTTTTGGGTTCATTTGCTGTCTGTGTGCCCCTGCATATTTTATAGATGTTCTCAATTTTAAAGTCTGGATGAATATTCATGCTGGATGTTTTTAGGGGACTAATTTGAATGTTTTTTAACTGTGATTTAGGGTCTATTTTCAAAGCTTTGCAATAAGCCTCTTTCAAGCAGAGATTGCAGAATATTGCCAGAAAAGTTTTTCTGGTTTCCGTCCCAGCGTTGCAGGATTTTGTTTGTGCACACTGATCAAATCACCTCCGGGGATGTGGAATTTATGCGTTTGTATCCAGACAGACCATGAAAGACTTCTGACATTATGACGGATCCATCTGGGAGATTTTAGGTCATTGTGGTTACACTACAAATCTGGCAAGACGTCTAGTTAAAAATCAATATTTAATATGATCAGGCACAACGCAGGATCGTGAACTTAGTAATACATGCAAACTCATGACTGACTAAGAGAGAGAGGAGGGAGAGAAGACCGTGTGTGAGGAGAGAGTTCAGTCCAGTTTTCTGTATTCCAAAGTTAAGTTTGTGAGGCTTGAAACCGAATCACCACCAGCACCGCTAACAGTTAGCCTCACTTTGTCACAGGGACTCTCGGAACTCGGGATTAACGTAATTATTCCATCCTGATCACGACCGTTTGCAACTTTTACACCCCATGATAAATATTTTGTACATTCTCTGGACATTATTCTGCACAAACTCTACAACTGTATGATTGATGTTGTTTCTACCTTTCATTATTCTTCTTCTTCATTCATGTTTTTCCATGTATTGTGTCTACTATTATGCACTGACATGCCACGGTAAATTCCTACTTGGAAATAAACTCAGATTTGGATTGTGTGGAAGCTGGACTGTGCTGGATGATGAGCATTGGGGTGTAAGAGCAGAGATAGGTCTGCCCCCTCTGTCTTTCACTTTGATTGACAGCAACATGATCGTCATCATCCTGTGTTTTGTGGACATTCTTGCATTTTATCTCACGCTAATGTCAAGCCAGAGCAAGTTCAAGGTTAAAGGTTTCTCAAAAACTATTGTGGACATGCGCGGTCCCCACTAAAATGTGTGTCAATTGTCCACACGTGGCATGTTAGTGAAATATCTCCTCTAAATTAGACTCATCCAGGAATCATCCATCCATCCATCACCGGGTCTAAAACTCAGTGCCACAGGTGTTCCACATGCGTCATCTCAGCAATGACCTGATGGAAATAACGACCGTATTTTATTCCCATTCACCGTTTGTCCGCCTCCTCGTTTTTGGTGAGTACCACCGTGAGAGCCGAGAGCAGCTCCAATCAGTGTCTCACCGAGGCGCAGGACGACAGAGACAGGAGCAATCACAGCACAAATGATAGAGCCCCAACTCCCGTGCTGACAGATTAAATGCAACTGCATGCTGCCGTGCTCCCATGGAGTGATGTTAAGTGACGCTTCACATGGAAATCCTATAATTGGACCCCTCTCCTGGGTTCTCTTAACCGGGGGTCCTCAGAAAACCCACAAAGGTTGGTTGAGGACCCCGGTGCAACAGGAGACAAACACATTACCAGAGAGGAAAACACTCGTCAGTCATGATCCCCTCGCCTCTCACAGATTTCATTTGTTTTCAAAAACAAAAGACCAAGGGGAGGAGGCCGACGGAAAATCCGTAAAAAAAATTAAAAATCACCATAAACAAAAAATTTTGTATGAAAAGAATGATGAAGAGGAGCACATAATGTAGAATAACGTTTTATGTTGCATCAGGACATGATATTATGATTAGCACCTTTTAATAAAACACAAAATTTTCTTAGACTATTTCTTGGACTACATTTAGTACCTCAGCCAAGAAGGCTATGTTTTTCTTTTGATGTCATCTGTAAGCAGGTTCTCTCAAACGTTAATGACCAATTAAAAAAAAAAAAACCTAAGTGAACAAATTGGACATAAAATAACCCCTAAAATGTTTTAACCATTCTTATGTTTCTGTTTATACATTTTGAGCGATGAGTCATCAAATAAAAATGAGTTTTTCCTGGAATTATGGTTCCATTGGCATCCATCCATATAGGCCACACCCATCTGGGCCTAATAAAGCTTTCTGCCTTATTGATTTTTACATTTCTTTGTGATTTCTCCTACAATTTTGGATCATTTGTTACAGACAAACGTTGTATCTATTTATTTATTCATTTACTGTTTTGCCATAATTGGCTGCTTATGAGTGGGCGTGGCTATTTCTACAAAAAGTGCTGTATCTCGCGAATAAATGAGATGAACGAATGTCCTCTAGATTTTGGTAGACATCAATAAACCAGATGATGGCACCATTTTGTCAGCTTCGTAACCAAATATCTATTTTCTTGTGTTTAGACCAGGCATTTGTTGATTTCCTCATTTTATTCAACTTCTTCTAAACCATGTCCAACAGCCTCCCTGACAGTCTCCTCCACATGTCCTTGATATCCATGATACATTTTTTGAAAATAAATTCTCCTTCAATAACCGTTTGCTGTCCAGACCCCAGGGAGACAAAACAGCCTCAGTCAAAACGTTGCTTCATGTTGTGTAGTCTATTATTGTGCCTTTGGAGGAAGAAAAAGGCTGCATTTGGTGATGTCATTGCCTTTCCTTGGGGGTCAGTAACATTTTCGACAACGTGCAATGACAAAGTTTTTAATCATAGTCATAATTTAGTTACATAAATGTTTCTAATAGACAAACTGAAGCATTTTCTATTGGCTTTTTAAACACAAATGACCTGGATGCTATATGACGGTAACATTTTACCAGTAAACAAAGCTGAATTGATGACAAAACACCATAGCAGGAGAGGATACGCAAGCAAATGTTTTTGTGTGGTTGTGATGAGTGTGTACAGGTGTGTGTGTGTGTGTGAGAGTTGTGGCAGAATAGACTTGTTCCAGGGCAGTGGCAGAGGAGTGCAGGGTTGTTTTATTGAATGCTGCTGTCTATAGAGCTGTTTGACTGCTGTTCATTGAGCCGCTCACTGTCTGAGTGTAAACACGCGAGTCATGAGGGAGAAGCACAGGCAGCTTTTCTGCAGATAAAAGGGAGATTGGCCCGGTTTAGTGTGGTCTCTGCACTGTGGGAGTTTGAATGGAGTCAGTATTCATCTGCACCGCTTTTTAAACCTGGAAACCACAGAGGGTCTCCTTAGCAACCGGTGATACACTGTAATAAATGATGGATGTTTACTGTAGCCGGTCAGAATGGGGGCAGTGGACTCGAATGGGGTTCAGTAGTTTTGTTTCACCAACACCTCAGAAATCCACAAATAAATTCAAGAAAATCCACGCGTACCAATTAAAGTGTAAAACACTGATTTATCCACAGTTTACTTTTGACTACATTTTCATAACAGCCCACCTGGAGTATCTAATCCTGTCTAGAAATAAAATCTGCAGGGGTTCAGGCTACCTGCTGTCGGGGACTCAGCTGTGAATCTTAAATATGGCGGAATGCTGGGGAGAAATGAAGCAGAAATAGATAAACAAACAAGAAATGATGTCAGTGTTTCCAAGTTGAAACAACGGCAGTTCAGCGACGCACGTTTGAAGCCGTGGATTGAAGAGCGAGGAAATGAAAATACGACAAAAATATTAACTTTTTTGGTGAAATATCACCGAAAAAAAATAAAAAATAAAAAAAGGATGTTACACAGGACAGTTTTGGCTATGATGGTGCATGGAACAGACGAGAAAGCAACAGAAGAACGAGAGACGTGTGAGCCAAAGCACGCAAGCAAAGGTTCGTGCACGTCTAGAAAAAGGAAATGCAAGGGTGGCAAACAGTAGATAATTGTTTTATTATTCTTTTTAAATTATTTATGTATTTATTTTTGTGTCTAAAACTGGGACAGCGCATATAAATCAACGTATCATCATCATATTTGGCTGGATGTTGTGAACATGAACATGATGTTTGCTACAAATGGATGAAAAATTTGCTCTATTCTATTCTATTCTATTCTATTCTACTTCTATCTATTCCCCCTATACTGCAAAAGTTAGATTTTTCCTGGTTTCCCTCCCTCTCCACTATCATGAGATGAAGGTTGTGCGGTGATTTGTCTCTTTGTCTGTGTGTGTTTGCTCTGCGATGGACTGGCAGCCTGTCCCGTGGGGACCAATGAATGCTGGGATACGATCCATGCCTTCTTGACCGTGCAGAGGAAAAGCCTGTACAGCATGGTTGGATGGATGGGTGTTCCCAACTGATAAACTCACTAAACACACAGTTGGCCACTAAAAAGATATCCACAAAGCTTTCCACGGAGCCAAACGTTATGATTTATGCCATCGAACTTGCGGTGAGGATGTTCACCCTGCTATGAAAACTCATGACCCGTGCTTATGAATATTTTGGAGCCAGAAGCAGATGCCAGAAGTAGTCACAACAGCAGAAGACTCTAATGGCCTCTCTCACACAGTTCATTTCCCCCATATGCAATGAGAGCACACGCAGCAGCATTTTTTATCATACTTACTGCTGCACACATGCGGACGCAAACAAGTTTTTTTTTTTTTTGAGATGAAACGCATAAAACAACACATCATACAAAATGACTAATTTGCCTGTTTACCTAACGGAGCCGCCGGAAAATTCACAAGCAAATCTGTGTCTCTGCGTGAAACGGCCCCCTCCGACAGTGAAAGTCACTAAATATAGAGGCCAGACACTCACCGTGGACAGGAAGCGCCGCCGTCCTCCGGCCGCTCGAGCTCGCAGCAATTTTTGTTATCAACTTTAATATCTGACCACTTAGTCCTCATTTCCAGAATGACTCACGGTTTAGCCTGTCTGGCCTAAACATCCACAGCAGTCGCAACCATCCCACGGTAACGGTAAAAATAAGAACAAAATATTTCATCTCCAGCGCATCTCAGGACGCACAAGAGCAGCGTTACAAAAATAACTAACAACAACAAACGGCAATAAATAACAAACAATGTAGCGTAATCTGCTCGTGCTTTAATCTGATGTAATTTACGGTTTATTCATGCCTTTATCACAAAATTATTGAACGTACTTCATTAGAAAAAATAGATTTGTCCATTATTCAAAACGTCTTGATGTTTTTTTTAACCCGTTTTATTTTTCCTCTGCTGCGTAGCACTTAAAACCATCGAGCAGCCGGATAAATTATCTTTGATTCTCACGTCCATTAATCTATTCACAACAAAACTACAAAACCACACACACACACACACACACACACACACACACACACACACACAAGAGGCAAAGCCCGCCGCAGATAACAACATGCACGTATTCATAACCCGCGTCTCGGTCAGGCCTCAAGTCACATCCTTTCCTGTGGTCGTTGATATCTTGACAAGCTGTTGCTATCTAATCAAGCCCTCCGCCGTTTTAATCCTCCGGCCCAATCTATTGCCTTCTTCAATTTCCTTCTCTCTGAGAGGCAATCACAGAGTGCAAGGCATTTTAATGGCTATTTGGGAGAATGCACTTGAAGGCACCGTGAGTTCAGTACAAGGATCTTTCATTAGATTGTCCTCTTTGAGTGATGTGAAGCACTCTGGATGGCACAAGAGCTGGGTGAGGGAGGGGGGCAGTGGGCTGGATGGTGGACCTGTGACATCGTTCGTCCGATATCATCGCGGATGGATACGATTCACCAACAGATTCTCACACACGTGCGAAGCAGCATGGTCGTTTGTTATCAACTAACTAGATGATTCGTTCAGGATTACTGCCAAAGCTACTAAAGCGAAGCCTACCTACACGTGGAGAACTCAGATAATGTCTGATGAACACCAGGTTGGACCGTCCTCTTGTTGTGGGCCAAACACAACGAGACATCGGTTGTGCCCACTTATGTGCACTCCTACACTCAAGTTGTAATGATTTAAGGCAGGGGTGTCAAACTCATTTTAGTTCAAGGGCCACACCACACACAGCCCTGTTTCATCTGAAGTGGGCTGGACCAGCAGGACCACTGAAACCACTGTCAGGATTACAACACATTTGTTGTTGTTGTTGTTATTATTACTCAGTTATGTCAGGAAAATAGCACTTTAGTGGTATAAATAGTATTCATTATAATTATTGTAACGATCCAGGCATGTAAAAGAGAACCGCCGGCCGACGCAGGAAGGACAGCACAACCCCCAGTGAACAAATCAGGAATTGCAGGGCATTTTCTTACAACGACCTCTGTAAACTTCACACTTTTGAAAATCCACCGGGCTGGATTGGACCATTTGGTGGGCTGCTTCTGGCCCGCCGGCCTTATGTTTGACAACCCTGGCTTAAGGTAAGCATAGGATCAGCTCACTTGTGATCGGCAAACAAGGCCTCATTAGTCTTCTTGTTCCCAGCCCATCCAGTGCGACCCTTTGTTAGCTCCCCGCGGCATCACGTTTGGTACTTGCATGCATGGATTGCACTTGTGCCGTATAATCCAGAATACATTTAGTGTAGTGTGGAAAAACAACAAGCCGCTAATGGTGTTTGGTGACAGATCTCCTCTCTACAGTTGAATGTTACGCTGAACAAACAGCAGCATGGGAGGAAAATAAAACACGTCCTCTGCTGTACCGCTAACAAAGTTTGGCCCGTGGCTACAGTCCTGTGAATTTATGCTGAACTGTTGTGTTTTTTGTTTTTTTTTGTTGTTTTTCTTATGCCACAATGCAATTAACTGTATGAAGGAAACCCAAGTCGACCTCTCCTCCTCTGACGGTGCACAAAGTAATGAATCAGCCAAAGGGTAACGATACGCATGTTTATGGTAATGAACTTCATGCATAATGTAGCGATGCTGTGCAGCTGAGGTTGAATTAATTATCCTCTGCTCCAGGTATCCTTTCTAAGTATGTCATCTCCTTCTTGTTTCGCAGCTCCTCTGTCATTTAGCGTGCAGGGATTATTAGTATAGGTGACAACACGATAAACCTACAGGCTCCGGCGTGCAAACACGGTTCAGTGCTTTCATGGCAACAGTACAGAAGCCGCTCATTACACACTGTGAGGGCTCTTTGATGGAGGCTGAGCACAGGCACATAACAAAATGAACGGAAACCGTGCAAGGGTACATGGGAACATGGCTAAAAATGATGGGGAAGCTGCCCCCGCAGGACATAAATGTAACCTGTTCCTCTTGGAAATTGTCTCAGCATTGACAAATGCTTCCTAATCAGTCTCTGTCATCAGGCCAGACGGAGACCGAAGATAGAACTGCGCTTTATTGAACTGAGGTGGAGTCTGGCTCAGCTAAAGCAGTCGAGGCTATCGATTCGTCAGTCGATACCCTTCGCTATCCATGGCCGAACCTTTGCTGACTATTGTTTGTATCTGGTTCGGGTTTTCTCTGGGGAGATTGCTATTTGGCCTTGGCTCTCAACTTTATGTAGTCAGCTAGGATTCAGGATTCAGGCACGCGCTACGCAAACGGTAGCACGCCAGGAGGACGCTCAGTAGACGAGGCGACGGTCAACTCAATCACAAGTCAACGTGTGGACTGTGACAATTTAAAAAAAAGTACTACGGAATTCAAATGATTTACGAATGAGCAGCCATAAATGAGAAAAAGCTCATGTTATTAGACAGTGAAGGGGAAAAAAAGATCGAAGATGAACCAGGCTTCAGCTGGGAAGACACAAAAGACAAGAGTAATTCTGGATGTGGAAGAAAATGGATCTGAAAATTAGACACATTTATATCCCTCACTGCAGCATACCGAGTGTAGCGACTGAGGCATGTGTCTTCTGTATTTCATGTTGTAGTGATTTTCTACAGATGCTACCTGGGCCGGATGTCTTATAAAGGAGACATCGTGGTAATATAAGGGTCAAATAAAAAATACATACATATAAAACCTCACAACTCCAAATTATTCCCCCCTGCCATCATTTAGGAGGTTATCTCAATTATCTTAATCAAATGTGAAATCTGTCATCTTTATTGACTCGGGAATCCCCTGCCTAGCACCTACCTACCATATGTGGGGGGGAAAAAAAAGATCATCTGATACAAGTCAAGTGCCCACCTTTGAATACTTTTCCGTCTTTACTCTCCATCTTTCCTGTGCATCCTGGTAACTAGATAAAACCTCTGAACATGGCTCACCGATTTGGAGAAGCAGCCAGCTGAAAGGCTCAACAAAAGATTTGCAAAGATCAAGAGATGGACGACCCGCCGAGCTGCTATTGGAAAGTAATGGCCTGCAATCTTTCAGCAGGATTAATACACACTCTTATCTGGGGATACAAGCCGTATATGTGGTAAAATGAAAGGAATATGCAACCTTGTGATTTCATTGGTAAATTTCAAGACATTATCCGACATTTGTGTGCTTGAATCACACAAGGCCCCATTGTCATAATAATCATGTAGAAATCAACAGACAGACAGATAGACAGTTATAACACTTCTACCATTAAATATAAATATTCAAAGATTTCTATAATCCTTATCCAGCGAGAACAAATCTGATGAAAACAAACAGGATAAAGGACGACACAGTGGTTCAGTGGTTTAGCACTAACATCTCACTGCAAGCTTTGAAATTGACTTTGGCCTGTTTGTTTTTCACGTCTGAGTGGATTTCCTCTCATTTTCTCCTCTTTCTTCTTCTCTCAGTCCACAGTCACAACACCTGCAGCTCAGGTGTGAATGGACATTCTGACGCCCACTGGTGTGAATGTGAGCATGGATGAGTTTATCTATCTGTGTGTTTGTGCTGTGAGAGTAATACTGACCAGGGTACGGATGAATTATTAGCCAATAATGTGTGGGATGAATGGATGGATGAGTGGATAGATGGATGGATGGATGAGTGAATAGATGTATGGATGAGAGAATAAATGGATGGATGATGGATGATGAATGGATGGGTGGATAGAGGATGGATGGATGGATGGATGGCTGAATGGATGGATGGATGATGGATGAGTGAATAGATGATGGATGAGTCGATAGATGGATGGATGAGTGAATAGATGATGGATGAGTGGATAGATGGATGATGGATGGATGGATGGATGAGTAAATAGATGGATGGATGAGTGGATAGATGGATGGATGAGTGAATAGATGTATGGATGGATGAGTGGATAGATGGATGGATGATGGATGATGAATGGATGGGTGGATAGATGATGGATGGATGGATGGCTGAATGGATGGATGGATGAATGGATGGATGTTGAAAGGATGGATGGATGGATGGATGATGGACAGACAGATGGATGGATGGATGGATGGATGGACAGACAGATGGATGGGTGGATGGATGGATAATTGATGGATTAATGGGTGAATGGATAGGTGGATGATAGATGGACGAATGATGGATGGATGATGGACAGACAGATGGATGGATGATGATGGATGGATGGATGGATGGGTGAATGGACACGTGGATGGATGGATGATGGATGGATGGGTGAATGGACACGTGGATAGATGGATGGATGGATGGATGGATGGATGGTGGACAGATGGACCGTATCGGTTGATGCGGTCTGGAAATAATTCGCCGTGAAACAGATTTTGTCCTGCTTTGACTCAATCACTGACCTCACCGTCATTAACACCACGAGTTTGCAAATTGTCAACAAGTTGCTGCTATGACAACCAACACTGTGGGATTCTGCTCGAGCAAAGCATCTTTAG
>OMNV01020720.1:0-10546 GCA_900303265.1 Brotula barbata | reverse complement strand
ATGATGGGTGGTGGGTGGATGGGTGGGTGATGGATGGGTGGAGGGATGATGGATGGATGATGGACAGGTGGATGGATGGATGGATGATCGATGATGGATGGATGATAGATGATGATGGATAGATGGATGATGGATGATAGATGGATGATGGATGATGGATGATCGATGATAGATGGATGATGGATGATAGATGGATGATGGATGATGGATGATAGATGGATGATGGATGATGGATGATGGATGATAGATGGATGATGGATGATGGATGATGGATGGGCGGGTGGATGATGGATGATGGATGATGGATGATGGATGGGTGGATGGATGATGGATGATGGATGATGGATGATAGATGGATGATGGATGATGGATGATAGATGGATGATGGATGATGGATGATGGATGATAGATGGATGATGGATGATGGATGATGGATGGGCGGGTGGATAAAGAAAAGCTGCCCGTTTATCCATCTATCTGCTCCACTTTGTTGTTTGTTTTTGGTGTTGTCTCCTCTTTCAAACCTGCTTCCTTCCTGGACGATGATTTATATTTTCAGCCAATCAGTCCATTACTCTCCATCCTTTAATATAAAATAGGACACTGACATTTGCTACTTAATTCGATTATAGTTTGTGAAGCAAGGAAAATGGAGGCTCACCAGGAGCCACTCCATCACTTCTCTCCATTACATCGCCGTGCTCTTAACTTCCTGTGATATGTCAACATGCATCTTAAATTCTACGTTTTCCTAATGAGAGATGTGATTAAAAATGCATGCCTCTGATGTGGATCCATCTCTCTTTTTTAACAGCGACCGTGTATTTGTCAACCACCGACTCTTTGCTGGATTCGAGCTACAACTGAAACTGGAGCATCTCTGCACGCAGGAATCTCACAGGAGTTCACAGCTGTCAGGAAACACACACGCAGCGCACATCACACGTACGAGACACGTGCACCTCGTCATTGTTTGCACGCGTATGTAGGACGACTTTCACACCCGTACGCAGGATTCAGCCGTTATTCTCCAAAGATAGACGGCATCAGTGCACAGTCACTACCAGAAATATTTGGCAGAAACATCCAGGGAACAAAGACTCCCTAATTATGTAATCACTCACACAGCAATTTCCACAAACTAAATTAAGCCTTCGTGAAGCCAGCTGTAATTTTTATCTGGTATACGCAGCACATAATGAGCGCCAGCAATCAAGCGACAGCAAAATATTTAATTCATGATATCGACAAAATTATAGTTTACAATAGATTCATTTTCCCTGCCGTTGGATCGGAGGCTTTTTTACTGTAGCTGCTGATGCTGACAGATAAAACACTGCACTGGTCAAGTCCAAAACGGGCCATACGCCTATTAAACATAAAAGTATAACGCCGAGCACGTTTGTCTTTCGGATCGGTGACGCCATGACTCGATAGTCCAAAGTGAGAGTCAAAGCGAGAAAGCTACTCCGTCCCTGAACGGTAATGAGCAATAAAGTAAGAACACACAGGCCTGAAGCTCTTTTATACCGTACAGAATGCATCACGCCGTTCACTGGCTAAAATATAACCAGAGGGACGAGATGTGTGTCATTCTTTTTACTTAACGCACACAAAATGATGCAAGACTGTGTCAAACATGTCCACCTCCTCCTTTGTTCCCAGGCAACAGTCGCACCAACGTTTTGTGAGTGAGCGAGCTATCGTGCATTTTAATACGACAGATTGATTAAAAGCCTCAGGAGTCAAATAAAAGAGGGGACAAATTATTTATCACACTAAATACTTTAAGGAGCGGGCTGAGCGAGGCCGTTAGTTTCAATCTTTGCTTTAAGTTGGAAAGTTTGTGCTGCTGCGGCCGCGAACGCACAGTTACCGGGCGAACTAAGAAAAGTTATGATAAAACAGGAAACGGGTACCGTTAAGGCTCTGTTTGGTTGGCAAGATAGAACACTAGTGACATTGTGAGGGCGAATTTTGCACGTTCACAAACATGACCAAGTATTACGCGCTGTCACATCGGACTCCAGCAGCAGGGCGGCGCCAGAGAGATCTAATTGTCGCAGAACATTTTATTCATAGATTCGCCAAAGGATTTAATGAGGATTTTCAGTAAATTCAATAAAACTATACCTTATAAAATCCTTAAACACGGGTGAATTAGATGGTAATTGAGTTTGCTTGAAGGCAAAAAAAAAAAAATCAGGGTGATTTAAAGGGATTTTGGGTAGATTTAGGCCTTCTTCACATTAGTAACCTTGAATAATTTAATTAATAAAAAGTCAAGATTTAAAAAAAAAAAATGCTATAATCCATTTGTTTAACCTTACTTTTTAAGCTGTTATTTTTTTAATTTTAGTTCCCTTTAAATTCCCTTTACTCCAGATGTGTACTGTATGATATCTTTGATATTTTTGGAAACTTCAGGAATTTAAATCTAATTTAGACAATAACTCTCTTGAAGTTGCGTCCGTTGGTGGTTACCGCAGAATTTAAAGGGTTAAAGCCCGGTGCTAACCTACCTGGACTCTGGGAAAACGTGTACTGTAGTTGCACTGTTGATTTGTGATACTTGTGTACTTGATGAACCTCTGATTATCAGCAGCTTCAGTGTCAGTGCCATCGTTTTGGATTCTGGTCACATTAATCTGCTGCGCTTCACTCTGCTAACGGCTGTGACTGGAAGAATGGTGCACTTTGCTTTTATTACTTTGATTTCTTTTGCTCTTATCACTCTTAGACGCCTTTTTGGACAAATTTAAGATATACTTATCTGCACATCACATCTAAGCAAATTTCAATCCTCTCAGCCTGGGAGTAAAACAGAATAATTGTGTTGTTGCCTTGGGACTCCGTCTCATTAAAGTATATTAATGCTCAGATGTGGAGACCCAACAGATGTGGGCCAGTAACCCATTTAAGGTTTTAGAAACAACAATTTGAATGTTTTAACCTCTTAAACTCTGAGTCACATCTTAATATTTTCTAAATTCTATTGAAAGGTTCCAAAGTTATCAAATTGACCAGGGTGCATTCTGGGGAAAACAGTATATAATAATAACACATCTAGGATGAGGAGAATTTTAGTGGAAAATAAGGGAATTTTAAGATCTTTAAAAAATTAAAGCTGCTTTTACAAATGATGAGATTTTGTTCTGTGTTTTTTCTGTGTGTACTCTAACATTAATGGAATGCCAATGTGAAAAATGTGCATTAAATGTATATAATAAATAAACCTGAAATATGAAGGAGCTCTGTGTAGAAAGTGAAATATTACATGTTTGGTTTCCTTCTCAGCTCTACTGATGATAGTTGTAATTTGTTGTGTGGGAAGAAATGAAGTCATTTTCAGCAGCTGTCACTCCACACTGACCCGACTACAAACACGCCACGTTCACCGGAGTCATTTCCTCTTTGATTTCACCAACATTAAAGATGTAGAGATGTTTTACAGTGATTTGATCAGACTTCATCCAGCATGGACGCTGATGAAGGATGAAGTCAGATCACAGGATGAAAAGTGACAGCTGTCAGTCCTGACACACACACATACACACGATGCCTGCCGATTCTCAAAGAGAGCTAAAGTGGGAGCCGAGACACTGTCACTCTGGACAAATGAGTCAGACGGAGGATTTCACATAACTAGAGCACCGTTCTTCATCTCTAAATCAGAGCGTTGACAACAGAGCGGATGGATTCCAGGTCCTCGTACCCATTTAACCTCCTAAACTTTGAGATAATGGGTCCATCTTCATGAAGTTTTATATTTGTTTCATGTAAGATGTTGGCCAAATATTCCCCTTCCTCAACCAAGAGTCCAATGTTAAACAGTGAGAAGTTTTGGTTCTAGGCTCTCAGGAGGAGTTAAATTGAGGAAATATGAGCTCCTCTGCTTTATTTTCACGCCCTCTCCAAACTTTTTGAAGTTCAGACTTGGATGGAATTCCTCCTTCCTTTTCAATGTGCTTTATGTCCTTATTATGTTTGATTATTACAGCAGAGCTCCCATTAAAGATTAATACTCCATCAGTAGTCCAACAGGAAAAAGCAGCAAATTGACACAGTGGAAATTACCCAATATTCTCTCTCTCTCTCTCTCCTCTCTCTCTCTCTCGCTCAATGGATGGATGGTCTCTAAGTATTCACTCTGACCGACCTACATACACAGAAGGTACTTGTAAAACCTGACGGCCTCCATATGCTAAAGATGATATTTCCATGCTGGGTTTTTCTTCTTCCTGACTTCCTTAAACACCGGCAGTCATCTGCAGCCAAAATTTGCCGTAAACGCTCACCAATCAGAGAATGAGTCGGGACACAGCAGGGAGACTATTCTGCAGAGACGAGTCGTCCCCGTAGCTTTAATGTGCTCCACACGACTCCCTCTGTGGCAGGAAGTGGCTCTGACGTGTTTTTTTTTTTGTTTGTTTGGTGTTATACAGTCCCAACTGTTGATCCTGCAACTTTGTTACCATGGAGATCCTGGAGGAGGAATGAGGGCACATCAGTGAAAAGTGGGCCTGCTGGCACAGGAGGTGACGCTGGACTTAACTGTCCTAACTGTCCTCTTACTGTCCAAGTCTTCGACCTGGAGGGAAATGTAAGAGATTTTAGAGGTTCCAAACCATCAGAGACCAGCAGAGGCATCAGAATGAGGTGAGACGGAGAGAGACTGAGTGGATCTGAGTGGTCCTGACACTTCTATCTGTGTACGCAGAGATGAAGATGAAGATGAAGTCAAGTCAGGGGTTTGCACGTCAGCAGGTGTTGTGCTAGAAACTCCCCGAGTTAAATGAGTTCCTGTGATCCGAGCGCAGCGCCGGGCTGAGATCCAAGTCCCAGCCTCATCAAGCATTAACCCCTTAAACACTGCTAAAACACAGATTTTTGTCTTAAGCCTTTGCTGATTATTAACTTGTTTGTAATCTAGAATACAATGTGGAGAAGTTATAAATATCACATACTAGCTGCAAAGTTTACCTACAAAAAAAAAGATCCTAAAATCCATAGAATTCCCAGGATGCATTTTGACACATACGTAAATTGTAAATTGTAAATTTGTTGCCCTTCACTCCAGTTGAAGAGTTTAAGACCTTAATCTTGGATTTAGCACCAAGGTATAAGTTGTTGTAAAAGTAATATCATATAATATGTGTTTTTTTGGGCACATAGATAGAACAACTCTTAAATTATGTTTTGTTTGTTATTCAGAACTGTCAGGAAGTTTAGCCTCTTAAACTCTGTCATATCCGTCTGTTGTCACACATTTTGACACCAAACATTGTTTGAAACTTCAGAGCTTTATTTTAAATTGTTATAGATACCAAGGTTTCTATGGATACCAGATATTTGAAAATCATCTCAGGGGACTCAACTAAAGGGATTTATTCACAGCAAATTCGTGAACTTTCCAGCAGCTGAGGGATTTTCAAAATAATAACAACATTTTTGCAGGTTTAAGTTGTTGTTTATGTGGAATACAAACCACTGAGCTGGGCCTTTTTTACCTTGTCAGATATTTGACTTTTATTTTTATTTTTTTACAATCTTAAGTGAATTAAAGTTCTTCAGATAAAAGTGTTTAAGGGGTTAATCAGCTTCATGAATGACTATGAACTAGACCCGAGAGCCAAGATGACTCCGGACGGTTTGATTCCTGACTGTGTGTCCACATCACAGCATCACTGTTACACAGATCATAATCACACAAAAAAAAAATGAAGCCTC
The DNA here is from genome assembly GCA_900303265.1 of Brotula barbata. NCBI lineage: Eukaryota > Metazoa > Chordata > Actinopteri > Ophidiiformes > Ophidiidae > Brotula > Brotula barbata. The sequence goes on along the minus strand of OMNV01020720.1, from coordinate 4,816 downwards.
TCATTGAATTCATCTAAGGAAAATGTTCATCATCGGCATTCATAGCAGCATTTCATCCAGAAAAACTTTCGCTTCCGATTGGTTGGCTGGAGTCAATTAATGTGGTAGTCCCCAGGCTGGCACACGCCACAGCAGAAATTAGCATTTTTCATTTAAATGTGGTATTTTTTTGGCCTGACTGTTTACTTTTTAATGACTAAATCCCCACAGACGTCTCTCCTATCAACACACAGACAGGCCCAGCTGTTAATAGGAGCTAATCTGAGCGTCTGACGCCTGAGGCTGCTAACTGCACCTCGCCGCTCGCCGTCTCCGTTTTTGGATTAAACTGCCACTTATCACACACACACACACACCTAAACACACGCACAAGCACATACTTAGGAGTTTTTTCCCAGTTGGCTTCATTAAATAACACATTGTCACAGAAAATCAAATGACAACTGAGTTTGTGTGTGTGTGTGTGTGTGTGTGTGTGTGTGTGTGTGTGGGCAGCAAGAGTAGGTTCTGTATCCCGCCAAGGTTCCATCTTACTAACTTCTTTTGCTTGTGTACAAACCAAAGCAGCTCTCTTAGTCCACGGACAAACACACACAGACACAGGGATCACTGGCTGAGCGGGCATTGTACCATCACACACTCAATCATAGTGTTTCTGTTTTCTTAAACATTAGAGAAGCAGTGAGGCGTTTCTGTACGGAGGCTTTTAGGCTTCACAATGAAATCAAGCGTAAAAACCGGGGAAAAGATTCTAGGGAGTCAAAACAAACACCCGATTATCACATTTGACTGTTATGTGATCCAGTGATGATCTGACACCTACACATTAAATAAATAATAAATATAAAGATATATCTAAATATAAATAAAGTACATAATAATACAATAAATTTCCAAAAATGTGTTTTAGCAATGTAGCATTACTGTTGATGTACAGAGCTGCAGTGAAAAGTTTTAAAAATAATAAAAGAGTTTCTGGGGCTCTGTTACTGTGTTGTTCGAGGGGAGTTCTCACAGTGTGACTGTGTAGTGGGTATTTATCCCCACAATGTAATAAATACACACACACACACACACACACACACACTCACACACACACACACACACTCAGATAAAGAGCTGTACTGACAGCATCGGCGTAGGTACAATGGTGGTGTCAGAGGAGAGGATTATTATGGGGTGAATTAGTGCTGACTAAGAGCTGCATTGCCCTTTCTTTACATTAAGCTGCATGGCGACACAAACCACTGCACCGTTGAAGATATAAATAGTAACCGGGCCAGATAAAATAAGCAGCAAAATCACCTTAAAAAAAGAAAGAAAGAGAGAAAGAAAGAAAGAAAGAAAGAAAAAGACGAAAGAAAGAACGAAAGAACGAAAGACTGCAGTTATTGGTCGTGAAAAAGTGATGCGCAGTATTTAACCCATGAAGCTCTGTAAGTAGTAACACCCAGTGGCTCCATCGTTTCACTCCAAATTCCAGTGAAAAGTCCAGGATGAGTTCTAGAGAAATCTCTAAGTCTGCATCTTCAATATATGACTGAAAAATTAAAAAAGTGCTACAATGGATTTTCCAAATTCTTTGGATTTATATCGTGAAGACAATATAAATAAGAATAAAGATGTCCTTGGTTCTGGAGAGGCGTAACAACCCAAAAGATGGCATCAGCGATCAACATGTCGGAGGAGGAGGAGGAGGAGGATTTTATTTTGATCTGTCCATGTTCACTGCAGAACTGGAGGTCAAGGTTGGACGTCCATATTCATGAGCCACACCGGCCCGTGTCCGGCCTGCAGATCAAAAGGCTGGGTGACGTGTGATATGGAAATGATCGCAGTGATTGGGCACAAAACCCACCTGTTCAAAGGCCTCCTGACATCTGAGGAGCAGGAGTGAAGGCTCAAAGGGCGATCAGGTGCAATATATCGCAGCTGCTGCCACCGGACAACAGCCCCGAACCAAAGGAGTGTTTCCCGGTGTCACCGATTACATGGGAAGTAGTGTGTTTGCCATGCTAAAGGGCACTGTGGCTGTAAAAGAAAGCAGTCAAATAACTTCAACCTGTTTTCCAGGCCAGGAGGGAGGGATGGATGGATGGATGGATGGATAGATAGATAGATAGATAGATAGATAGATAGATAGATAGATAGATAGATAGATACCTCATTAATCACTAAGGAAATTCAAGATGGCGACACTGTCCATGATAGCAGCTATTGTATAGCTTCATAATCCTTCTTATTAATATTATTTTGGTGTTTCTCTACATGGTGATCCAAAAACAAACAAAACCGGATCATGAGCCAAGCAGAGTGGAGACCCAGCGTAACAGAGGGCCAAAAGGCTCAGCCCGGGCCGCATAATCAGCATTACCTGCACCTTTTAGCCTGAAAATGTGTTTACAGAGTGGCCGTGCAGCCAGAGGTTCACACTGCGCCCTGATTTACATACAGCATATCAGTATATCCTACAGTAAACCATCGGATTCCTTGTGGCTTCCATCTCCCCAGACTAACAAGCCGTGGATATCAAAGCGCCCGCGAGACCAAAGGGGGCCGAGGAGCTTTGAGCTCTTTTTAATTGGATGCAGCTGAATGGCAAAGTGATTGGCACCCATACCCTAAAACACACACACACACACACACACACACACAGAGTTTCTAGAATTTCCATTCCCGTTCGTTATCTATACATTCAAATAGGACTCTCTAAGTGTTTTTCTTACAAACCGTTGCTTTATGTCAACATGATTAGATGATTTACCGTGTAAGGATGCATCAAGTACAGATTCAGGACTCAGCTTTGTTTACTTTTCCTTAAATCCTGCATGACTAGAAGTAAAAATATATTTTCTGTTATTATCAAATGAATCTCAGTCTCTGTCTTACACTTCACTGGATTATAATCCTTGCTACTACTGGAGCGATGCATCTAATTTCAAACAATATCGGTAAATAAATCGATAATTGGGTTGACCTTAAGGCCGTTTGGGGTTAAATGGACTAAAATGGATATATTTAATGGGCCTATTCGTTTTAGCAACTAATTAATAATTAGGTATAATTAAGAGAAAATGCAGGATTCCTTCAAAAGTTATTTAAAAAATCCTAAAATCATAGCAAAGCTTAATTTCCCTTCACTTACTCTTTATTCTGAATGTGTTAGATATCATTTTGTAGGGCGTATGAATGAAGATGAGTTAAAAGCTACAAATTCAATTTAAAAAAAGCAATTGCTCTGAAAACAAGGAAAAATTCCCAAACGTACCAACGAAACTGTCAAATTTCTTAAAAGAAAATAGGATTTTTGAAAATAGGCTGTCAGAGAAAAAAGTCTAAACGTTGAGATTTATCGTTTGGACTGAGGTGATGAAGCGCAAAGACATTTCCAAGGCACTGAGCTCAAATCTTGCACAGTGTGACAGATGGTCGATAAGGAGAAACATCCAAAATCCCAGTGTGGAGCCTGATCGAGAAGCTTTAAAGAAAAGGGGGGAACATGACTGAAAACGTGGCTTATCAAACAGGGAAAGGGAGGAAGTTAAAGTGAGAGAGCCACAGGGCGGAACCAGAGTGTGCTGAGGTGAGATCTGAAAATCATCTTCAGCGGTTGGGATCAAAACGCTCCACTGATGTGCTGCTCACAGCCACGTTCTGCTCAACCATCTGCTGCCTGAAACGCCTCAATTACTGTTACACCCCCTCAGAGACACAACCTCCTCCACATCATCCCATCTCCAAACGCAGCCAGAATTAAAGACACATTCCATTCCACAAAGAGTCGGAAGAGCACATTCTTATGTAAACGTTAACCCCTTCAACGCTGAGTCCACTTTAAGGCAAACTCTTCTGATTTTTGGGGCTTTGGAAACGATGAATTGTCCTTTCACGTTAGTAACAGATTAATTTTTGAGCAGAAAAGGCACACAAATCTAATTTTTGATTACAGATTTCCTGTGAATGCACCTTAATACAAGAGGTTTGCATTGATGATTGAACAGACGGGACAGGAACATTAAGTATAAAAACATAAATAATCAAAAATAATCAAAAATGATCAAAAATGATCTGAATGAAAATACATTTTGCATTCATTTAATATTAGGCTTTTCTTAATAAAATACAAATGGCCACGATAAAACTCTTGGCTGGGGACAATAATAAAGATAATAAAGATTAAGGGGTAATTAAAGGAGGGCTTAAGGGAGGTGGATTAAAAAACAATTTAAACAAAAATATAGAAAGCTTTTAGAAAGATTCCAACATGATTTTTATGTAAACTTCACTCGGGAGGTTGAGTGAAATGATACATTTTGGTGAAAACAAACACAACGTACGCAAATGTTTGCATAATAGCAAAACTGCCCATCTTTGGACATTTCACAGCATAATAAATGACAGTGTTCGTGAAGATGGGCCCGTCGGCGGTGATCAGATTTGAAGAGGTTAACTCGGCGACCTTTCAACTGTGGTGTAAAATAAGAGCTCCCTGGACTTTATTCATGACGGATGTCTGCTGTGCACTGCGACATCTCCATTGTGTTGTACAGCAAGTTACCAAATCCATCAGGGCGCACAATGGGCCCTTCAATAATGAATAAGCTCGACACTGGGAAAGTAATAATTCACGGAAAGGCCGGCGGCGGCCAATTCCAACAGCAGAGCTCACAGGCTGCTGAGTAATACCGAAGTACGTGAGGTGAACGAGTACGCTGGGATTGTTTTCCTAATGGTTCTCATGGCGTGACTTTTATAAGCCTGCTACACGTGTAACGCCCCCACTCTTCCAGCAGGGGAGCCTTGTGAAATATCTGCT
>OMNV01020719.1:0-15989 GCA_900303265.1 Brotula barbata | reverse complement strand
CCATGAGCGAGCACTTGGCGACAGCGGCAAGGAAAAGCTCCCCTTTTAAAGGGAAGAAACCTTGAACAGAACCTGGCTCTAGGAGGGCGGCCATCTGCCTTGACCGGTTGGGTTGAGAGAGAAAGTGGGGGTGGGGAGGAGACACAAAGAGAGAAACAGAGAGCAACTGAAATAATAACATTAACAAAGATGCATCTGGAAATGAGTCCAACTGGAAGCCGTCTTAAACTCCATGTAGACCTGACGGGAGACAAAGCACAAACACTCCGGGGACAAAGACGAGTTAGTAATATGCAGTAATGGGACATGATTGAGTGTAGATAGAGAAGGAGGAAGCACAGTGCATCCTGGGAAGTCCCCCGGCAGTCTAGGCCTATAGCACCATAACTAGAGGCTGGTTCAGGGTGAGCCTGATCCAGCCCTAACTATAAGATTTATCATCAAGGAAAGTCTTAAGCCTAATCTTAAACGTAGAGAGGGTGTCTGCCTCCCGGACTGAAATTGGAAGATGGTTCCACAGGAGAGGAGCCTGATAGTTGAAGGCTCTGCCTCCCATTCTGATTTTGGAGACTCTAGGAACCACAAGTAAACCAGCATTCTGGGAGCGTAGTGGTCTAGTGGGATTATAAGTTACTAAGAGCTCTTTTAGGTATGATGGTCCCTGACCAGTGCAGTGACAACAACACAGGTGCGTTGGAAACCGGAAATGAGGTAGGACGCTTACCGGAACAGGATCAGGGACTAGGTAGCAGTAGCAGTAGCAGCAGCAGTAGTAGTAGTAACAAGTGTGATGGAAAAATGCCACAATGTAAAACATTTTGGAACACATGGATCTGGATATAATTTTTTCTCTCCTAGACTAAACCACTTTACCTGACATTGGTTAAATTTCATTATTTGCCTACTAACATTCTATCTGTGTGTTTATTCATAGCACGGGACATTCAGGCTTGGGAATATGTTCCTCTAGGGCCATTCCTTGGCAAGAATTTTGGAACAACTATATCACCCTGGGTTGTTCCCATGGATTCACTGATGCCCTTCGTAGAGACAAACCCCATCCAGGTGAGACTTTGTTATACCTGTCTTTCTGTCAATACATAACAAAGCTGAAACCAAAGAAAATCCTGAGTTGTACAATATTACAATTACAATTTGCGTTTGGCATTGCATTTGCATTTTTTTTGTTTTGTTTTGTTTTTGCAATACAAATACAATGCATCATGTGAGAAGTTGTTCCCTAAAGAGCTGGGTCTTTAGCCTTTTCTTAAAGTTAGAGAGGGACTCCAAACTCCAGTTTGGTAACTCGTTCCACCACTGAGGAACCACAGAGTAGAGGAGTCTAGCTAGTGATTTAGGACCTTAGTGTGCTTGCAGCACCAGGCAGAGCCAAGTGGGCCGGATGGAGAATAGACCTGAATGTGAGAATTCAATATGACTTAAATCTGATACAAGCAGCAACTGGGAGCCAGTGAAGTGATATGAAGAGTGGAGTGACATGTGCTGTTTTGGGCTGGTTGAAGACCAGACGTGCGGCCGCATTCTAGATTAACTGCAGAAGCTTGAGTGTACATGCCCGAGCCCTGCCTGTAAGGAGTTGCAGTAGTCTAGGTGTGTTACAAGTACCTGTACTAGGAGTGTGGTGCCTGTCCAGACAGGTTTGGTCTGATTTTCCTGATTTAGTACAGGGCGAAGCGGCACGACCGTGTCACAGAGGCCACGTGTTTCCTGAAGGTCAGTTGATTATCAATAATTATACCCAAGTTTCTAGCAGATTTTGAGGGACTTAGCTGTGTAGAATCCAGATGATATTGATCTGTTGTCATGCAGAGGGACAGGCTGGGAAGACAAGGATCTCACTTTTTGCCAGGTTAATTTGAAGGTGGCATTCCTTCTTCCATGCCAAGATATCCGTGAACCATGCCGATATTCCTGCCGAGTTTGTGGGGTCGCCTGGAACGATAGGAGAAGCTGGGCATAAGAGTGGTATGAGAAGGCTCGCGAGTGGTTGACTAGAAGCGGTGATGTATAGTGAAATAATAATATTGAGTTAACGCGGTGGACAAGTAAAGGGATTTGGACACTTCCCCTCTCCAGGACGCTCTGAAGTAGAGGTACGACATGAACCAGTGTAGGGCAGATCTTGAGTTGCCAAGCTGAGCGAGTTCAACTAGATACTGTGTCGGTGCGTGTGACCTTCAAAATTCTCATATTTTGTGCTTTTATCCTTATGATCACAATGGCTGGCTCAGAACGCAGATTCAGGACACAGACACTGCTTGATGCAATCAAAAAATGTTTATTCTAAAAATGGTGTGCTAACAGGTGGTCAGAAGAAGAAGAAGAAGAAAACAGTATCCAAAACACTAGGCTAAAGGCAAAGTCCAAATGTCAAGTTCACAGTCTGAATGTAGCACAAGGAGAATAAACAAGAACGGAAACGCAAGGCACACAGGAGTACAAAATCAACCTGGCACAGGAGAAAGTGAAACAGAGAATATATACTGTTCGGGGAGGGTAGACAATTGGACACAGGCGAAATACATTAGGGCAAGGCAGATAATCATATAGATGGGAAACACATGAGGGCAGGGGGTAAAGTGACCTAACTGACACAACAGGCAAGCCCTTGTCCTTGTCTCCTGCTTGGTTTGGAGGTCTTGGTCGGTAAAGTCCCCAAATGGGAGTGGGACTCCAACGTCTGGGTCAGGAGCATTGATGGTGATAAAATGAATGGATTTTCTGGGTCATTTGAAACCGGGATCACTGGCCTCTCATTTATGATTGCTGTCACTTCTGCCATTAATGTGCAGAAGACATCATGACTTAAATAATGGGTGCATTGTTCGAGAAGCATAGCATCCAGAATTATTCAGGCCACCCTGAATTGGGTGGCCTGGTGAAGGGGTGAAGGTCCTCTTACTGCAAAGAAACCCCTTAAAGTATTGATACAACTTGATGTGTTCATTGAGTTGATGACCTCAATGTGTACAGCTCTCGAGGTCATACAACAAAACAATATTTCCCACTGCTTGCTTTCAGCTTGTCCTCCTCTTGTACGTCTGGTTGTGACAGATCAGGGTCCAAACACGTTCAACTCTATGTAAGTGAATGGAGGGCAGGTTTCAAGCAGGTTCCGCTCCTCCACCTGAGGCGGTGGCTCTCCTCTCACCCAGAGGGACTCACCATGGCCTCAGATTTGGAGGTAATCCTCATCCCGGTCGCTTCACACTCTGCCTCAAACCAATGAGGCTCGAAGGTCACTGTCTGCTGAAACCATCAGAACCAGATCATCCACAACAACAGAGATGGTATTCTGAGATCACCAAACTGGACACTCTCCAATCCCCTACAAAGCACATTTAGACTGGTTTGGCATACTCTGGTCCATTGATACATGAGAAGGGCCGAACCCGCATTGTTCCTCATCGGTATCGGATGGTTTTCCAGAGGAGAAGAAAGAAGGAATGTTTTATTGATCCCTGCATGGAAAATTAATTCTCTGCACTTTAACCCATCTTCATTGAGGAGCAGTGGAGCCTAACACATCACCACAGCCACTGAATCCTCATGACTTCTACCTTGCCGGTAACTGTCAGCTGATTCAAGGGTCCCCTGTACCAGCCAGGTATGAAAGGCCTCCTTCTTCAGCTTGACAGCTTCCCTTACTGCCAGTGTCCACCAGCTGGCTCTTGGGTTGCCACTATGACAGGCACCGACAACCTTCTGGCCACAGCTCAAGGCAGCTGCATCAACAATGGAGGCCCTGAACAGGATACACTTGGACTCCATGTCCCCAGCCTAGTTCCTACACAGGTGTGAGTTGAAAGTCTTTCAGACATGTTCTTCCACCAAACATTCAGAGCAAACCCTCACTACTTGTTTGGGGTTTCCAGGTCTGTTTAGTGGCCTCCCCCACCATCTGACCCAACTTAGATGTTAAGAGAGGGAACTTTAGCACTCAGCCTGGGACTTAAGGAGGATGAGGATTTCCATGTCTGCCCCGCGCCTCTCACACTGAGCAACTCTGGAGAGGGCGAGAGTCCAGCCCCTCTCCAGGAGTTTGGTTCCAGGGCCCATACTGTACGTGGAGGTGAGTCCAACTATATCTAGTTGGTATTTCTTCATGTGACAAAATGTTGCAGGGAGAACTCTGATTGTGGTTTGTGCTGAAGCACCGAATCCCAGTTCAGAGTACCCAGCCTTCTTGGAGGCCTTGGGTGGGGTCCTAGATGGGACCCCATCCAGGGAATCCACTGTTTTATGGGGGGACTTCAATGCTCACGTTGGCAATGATGGGGAGACCTGGACCTGAACCCGAATGGTTCGTTGCTGTTAGACTTCTTTGCTAGCCATTGATTGTCTATCACAAACCCCATGTTCAAGCATAAGGGTGTTCATAAGTGTACCCAGCACCAGAATACCCTAGGTCAAAGGTCTATGATCGATTTTGTAATCATATCAGCAGACCTGCAACCATTTGTTTCGGACACTCGGGTGCACAGAGGGCAGAGCTGTCAACTGATCGCCACCTGTTGGTGAGTTGGGTCAGATGGCGGACCAGTAAGGCCCAAACGAGCAGTGATGGTTTGCTGGGAACGTTTGGTGGAAGAACCTTTCCGGAAGACTTTCAACTCGCACCTCCAAAGGAACTTCACCTGCATCCCAAGGAAGGCGGGGTACATGGAGTTCGGGTGAACCCTGTTCAGGGCCTCCATTGTTGAAGCAGCTACTTTGAGTTGTGGCCAGAAGGTTGTCGGTGCTTGTCGTGGGGCAACCCAACAACCTGCTGGTGGACACCGGCGGTAAGGGAAGTCGTTAAGCTGGAGAAGAATCATATTTGATGCTTCAAAAATCCTGTAATAATGTGAAGAGACCACGAATGTTGGGTCATCTGTGTTTGGGCCATAGATATTTGTAATTATTATATTGACATTATTGATTGTTCCATTGATGATAACATAGCATCCGTCTCTGTCTGTTATGGCGTTTGTGGATTAGTGGTGTGTTTTCCTTAGTCAGAATTGATACAGCTCTTTTTTTGGAGTTGTATGTAGCAAGGCATGGCGACGTAGCTTAGGGGGTAAGGGTGGTGGCCTAGTGATCAAAGGGATGCCGGTTGAATCCCCTGCTCCTCCATGTTGAAAGTCCCAAGAATATTGAATGATATATAAAAAGAAAAGATAGATAAAACATAAGTGACCCTTATAATGTCCCATGGGTGCTTTTCACAAGTATTGAAACAGCCACAACAGACAATTTTCCAAACCCGCAGTATCCAGACTGCTACAATTACATAATGAACTTTCCCTTGTCATGCTCTGCAGTCTTTGAAAGCCAACAAATGCCTGGTGGGATACAAATGGATGGCTGCCTTAAGGGTAAGGGCAATCACCTTGTGATCGAAGGGTTGCTGGTGCGAACACCACTCCTCCATGTTGAAGGTCCTTAACCCCAATTGCTCCTGACAAGCAAGGGGGTCTTGCATGGTTACCTCGGCTGTTGGTGTGTGAATGTGTGTATGAGTGAATGTGAGGTAAACATTGTAAAGCTCTTTGGATAAAAGCACTGTAAAGATGCAGTCCATTTACCATCCATCCATTTACCAAAGCAGATTTGACATCGAGTACTGTTGCCTCAGAGCATGAAGGTTGTGGGTTCGAATCCTGGGGTTGACCTCCGCACCTTTCTGTGTGGAGTTTTCATGTTCTCCCTGTGTCTGCGTGGGTTTCCTCCGGGTGCTCTGTTTTCCCCCACCCAGAAAAACATGTACGTTAGGCTAATCACTCCTGCTATTGTCCCTGACCAGGGCAAAGGTGGAAGATCTGGTGTTGGTCCTCAGGCGCTGTTGTGTGTGTGTGTGTTTGCATATGCATGTGTTGGCTGCCCACTGCTCCTAAATGAGGATGGGTTAAAGTGCAGAGAATTAATTTCCCCAATGGGATCAAGAAAGTACCCTTCTTTCTTTCGCTTGACTCTTGTGTTCATTGACTGATAGTTTGGTTTCTTGTTGAAAACATGCATCAGCTTTTAATTTTTGACATGATGCATAATTGTGGTTCTTTTTATAGGTGAGTTCATGCCACGCACATTCCAACTTACAGACTTAAGTGCCTTGGGCTTTGTGTTTGTTCACTGGTTTGAAAGCACAATGTTGTAGTCAGTACAATGATGTGAGGAGATGGGGAAACAAAACAGAAGCTCGCAGCAGAGTGCAAGCATGTTGTGAACAAGCATATGTAAAGTACATTGGAATATTGTGCGCATTGAATAGCAGAAAAACTCAATAACTCAACACGATAAAAGACTTGTGCCTAGATGTGGTTTGAGTTGGTCTTAAGCGCAACGCACTCTGCTGCCCCACGATAGCAGTGTGCCAAAAATTTGCCTGACCACTCTTCATTTTAAGACAAATGGGCACACAGATGGGCACAATTGTATTTGCAATTTACGCGACGTTGTCGCTGGGCATGAAGATGACAACTGCGTTGGTTGTACGATAGCAATGACCCTTTGCATTGCTTTACAAGGGTGCTAAACATGGTGGTTGATATGTATTTGGTTTTACTAACACTATCCCTTTTGAGCTCTGGATCCTCTTAAGTAGTTTGTTTGTCTTCCTCAGAGGTTTGCCTCCATTTTACTTTGCGGGTGGGTTAGGGCAAGTAGAGGCTATGTTATGGTCTCTTTTGTGTTCATTTTTTATGATGTGTTTGGCGAAAAATATGAACATATGAATAAAGAAACATATTGGCCTTCTTACGTAGGGCGACGTGGCTTAGGTGGTGGGGTGGTCGCCTAGTGATCGAAGGGTTGCCGGTTCGATCCCTGGCTCCTCCATGTCGAAGGTCCCTGAGCAAGACCCTAACCCCAAATTGCTCCCGAGAAGCAAGTGGCCCTTGCACTGTTAGCTCGGCTGTCGGTGTATGAATGGGTGAATGCGAACATTGTAAAGCGCTTTGAGTGGTCTACAGACTAGAAAAGCGCTATAGAAATGCAGTCCATTTACCAATGCAGTCAATTCTTTTATTAGTATTTATTTTATTTATTTAATCTACCTATCTATGTAAATAATAAATGCATGTTAATTGCGTCCTTATCCCTTGACTTAATGCGTGACTGATCATACTTAGTCACTTTGTAAACAATGATGGACGCAGACGTAAAAACGTTGCTTGTATATATATATATATTATATGACAAAATGACAAAATATTATTATTATATATGTATATAATAATACAATTTTACAATACAATACAATACAATAAAATTTTATTATTATATATGTATATAATAATACAATTTTTGGCCATATGGCCCAGCTCTCCCAGACAGAACTGTTGATAGGAGCATTGTTGTGCGCTCACAGGTTAGACCAAGCACAGTCCCTGAGGCTATTCAGAGCCACAAGTCTTGTCAAGCCACATTCGATCAGATGTTCAGACGCAGAATGAGTAAATCAGTTATTATCTAAATTATTATCTGAATAGTGAAAAATGTTATGAATGCATGAATGATTTGTCTGTCTTTCCTGCAGGATCCTGAGCCCCTCCCATACCTGAAACACAATGACCCCTACACCTTCAACATCAATCTCTTTGTCTCCCTAAAAGGTAAAAATGATGTATTTATGTTTATATCACCATGTGTGTACAAAGGCATGTAAATACGACAGGTTCAACATATACAGTACATCACATATATTCCAAAAGCTGTTATGGATGCTATAAGCTGTGTTTCCTGCATACATGACAGTTGAACAGTATTTAGGTTGTTTCGCTTTTTTCCTCCTAGTCTTCCAAATATTAGCACTAGCAGTGTACAGCTCTAATCAAATGACGTATAGGGTCAGCACATGATGTCTATGAGCTTCTTTGAAAAAGGCTTTCTATAAAGTGTGGTCAAAAGTACATCCAACTTCCAGAATGTATACTTGAGACAAATGTTAAGATATCAATATGAAAACTTCAATATTGCCTTTGGACGAGAGAGGTATTCGCTACTGAGTACAGTTGCCCTCAATTCAACCCTTCTTGGAGAAGTCAGTGTTTCCCAATACTCTGGAACTCACGCTATTTGCTGTGTCCCTTGGCAAATAGATACTACTGTTGCCACAGTAGTAGGCTGTTGTAACAAATTATGATGTGTGAATAGATTAAGTGCGCAGCAAGGTTCTGGCCAAGCAGCTGGGCCGCATCATCCTCAACCTGGGCCGACAGACACAGTGGTCTGTGGAGGAGAGGCTGCTATTTCATTTTCGTCCTGTATTGCTGCTGTTGGTGCAGTGTATTTACTTATGTTAGTTTACATGTGGCTTCCTCATTTGACACTGATGCTCTTACGTGTGAGGGTCTCTTATGATATCACTTGAGACCATGCCCCTACAGAGTCATGACAAATCCCTTGTCCACAGAGACCCTATCGCATGTGGACTTCTCATCATCATTCAGTTTATCAACGAGAATATATAGTCTGATATACGGTAGATCCATTCTATGTTTGGCACCTCCAGAACTCCTTCACAGCTTTCGGAAATTATGTTACAGGTGGTATGCATATTTTAACCTGGACAATTTAGCACAGCTCCGACATTTCTGTTATTCATTTCTTTTTGTAAATTCCACAGCACATGAAAGTCCAATAGCCTCCAGTATCATGATTAATGGCAAGTGAGAGCGATCTCACAGACACGCATGCACACACACACACACACACGTAGACAAAGACGCACACGTACATATTCAACAAAGGTAAGAATATAATGGTTATCTGATGTGATCTGGGCTGGGTCAAATGAAGCGTACTATGCTTCATTTGCCTCCTAACAAGTCAAAAACAGCTATACTCACATATTCAAATTGTTTTGATAGTTCATGGAGGAAAAAAAAATCCACACTAAGAGACTGTACAACAGGTCTGCTGGATATTATATCATGAATACATGTTATGTCTGAGTTACAATTAACTTACCCGTGATTCTGTGTGGTGTTCAGGACATGGCATGGCAAAGGCAGCAACCATATGCAGATCTAACTTCAAGGTAAGAATTTGAACCCTGAAGAGGATGAATTGAAATGTTTCTTGTTCCTCCATGTCTGAGGGAAATATTATGTAGTACATTATATCATACCGTAGCAGTGGTAAATAATACTGAAATTTAATTGTTGGGCACAGGGCAGGTTTCTAACTTACTCTTAATCCTGTTACTCAATTGGTTAGCTAACAACCCTCATTACCACAAATTTGTCAACAGTGAAAAATATAACATGTCATATTTAAATCAATAAAAAGATCAATGAAAACACTACAGAAAGAAAACAAAGCTTGTGTGCTTGATGAATAATTAGGAATAGCTGTCACTAATGCGACACCTGCCATCTAGATATGCTGGAAAAGCACTTACCAATCCATCCACCCATCCGTTATCTATACTGCATATCCATATCAGGGTCTGGATAGGCTAAGGCAGGGTTCACCCTTGACAGGTTGCTAGTCTATCACAGTGCTGACCCATAGCGACAGACAACGCAATCACACTCCCATTTGCAGCTATTGGAAATTTAGATTCTCCTATCCTGCACATCTTTGGAGGTGGAAGGAAACCGGAGTACCTGGAGGAAACCCATGCAGACACGGGGAGAGTGTGGATGCAAACTCACAATCTTTTGGCTGTCCTTTTTGTACTCAAGTTAGAAGATGAGCTCTTCAAATCTTAATGTTCTCAACGAACAAACTGCTTTAACATTGTAATGCAATGACAATGTCAAGATTCCCCTATTTAGCTTTCTTGATTTTAACTTCCACTTTCGGAGGGGAATCTGTATTCTGCAGCTACCTCGATAAAAGCGAACATCCACGTTCTAGTTTGTTTCGTCTCCCACACCTCTTCTATTTCCACTGGATCTTTCTGTAGTACATGTACTGGACTATGAAGCAGCAGCTTGCCCATCATACGGTTAATGGCTGCAATGTGAGACCAGGAGACCTGCTGGCATCTGGTACCATCAGTGGATCGGTAAGTGTGTGTGTTTATGTGTCCTACACTTTGTAAATTACATGTCCACAAGAAAACAAACAGCAGTGACTGGTTAAGGGGTAAGATTTATATGCAAAAGCAACCAGTTGTGACTTGTATCTTGTCCAGCTTGGTGTCCAGAAGAACACAAGGCTGCAAAGGAAGACTACTACTGTACAGCAAGTAGTGGTAGAATTCTGCAAAAAATACAAAAATTAAGTTATTGGCAGGAGCTAGTGAACTGCAAGCCTACTCCATTCGCTGCCAACTGGAAGTCTCAGTGAAATCTTGGTTAAAATACCAAAAAGCCCACTGTTTTGGACTCCTTAAGGCAAAGAGGTAGACCAAGCTCAAAGAGGCAGGACAGAATTTGATTAATTAGTGACAAAATTTGCTATCAGTTTGGTTGCTCACGTTCTGTATGCAACAAATTTGACAGTAATTACAAAATTCATACCAATTTCAGCCTGCCAGTGCTACTTTGTGCAATCCTTTATAAATGTCAATATCATCCATAGTACATCCTTTAAAAGCAAGTCTATCTGAAATGTATCCAGTCACTGATTACCAATTCTTGTTTTCTTTGTGACCAAATTGTTATGGCCAGTCAATGTCTGACCGACTTTTTTTTGTGATTCTGCTAAAGTAGGGCAGCTCCTCATTTCCTAGCTCTACTCTCGACTGAGCTTGCAGTCATGGGTTGGGTGGCAGTGATGGCGGAGAAGCTCAGATGATGATAGAAGGGGCTGTTATTTCTACCTGTATATACTTTACTTGTTAAACAATAATTTCAAAAACTTGAGCAAAGTTGTTTTGGGCTTCCATGTGTAAATTAAGCCTTTCCTCATAAAGATAGCCATTTTTACACGGTCCTTCAAACATTTTGTGTGACAGAAAGACAGCTGAAAGTCTTGAGTGAGTGTAATGAGTGCAAGTGTCCAATGTGGCAAGAATGAACATTGTTACAACAATTATATTGAATGAAAATCTATGTAGAGGCACATCCAAAAGCTTACATTTTGACAACTGCTGTCTCTCACGTGTGAGCAACATCATACCCCTGCGGCCAGTTGCAACATCTGTGTCTGTTGCCAGTTGCAACATCTGTGCCTCTTGCCAGTTCTGCCACACTGCACTGCAAAGTTACCAGTTCATTCTCTGAAAAATAAAGTTGGACATTTATTTTTCATCCAGATTCTCATATCTTAAAGAGGCAGGGGAAGTCAGCGCAAGCGTTATCAATAGTGTGCAACCGACGCAGTTGTCATTTTCACACCCCACCCCATGTTGTGTAAGGAGCAAATGCACACCCATCTGTGCACCCATGGGTGTGTTGGCCTTGAAGTGAGGAGTGGTCATGCAAAATGTTGGTGCATTGCTATCATGGGGCAGCAGAATGCATTTGCACTTAAGACCGACTCCAAGCAAGTCTAAGCTCAAGTCTATTATTGTGCCGTGTTTTTCTGTTATTTAAAAAGTGCAGTATTCAAATGTACCTTACTTATGCAGGTTCATAATGTGCATTCATTCTCTGCTCGTTAGATACAAGGACACAGATTATTGCATTTAATTGATTTAATCTGCAGATGAGGGAAAAAATCAGACTGACCACACACTGAGTCTTAAATGTCACATTCTTATGTTGTGTCTTGTGTCACATTTTTATTATCGGCATTATCTCCTTGGGAAGGAAAGCTAAATTGGTGTCACGCTTTCCTCCATTGACAAGGGACACAAAATATAGAAATTGCACTGCATTCCATATGTGTGAAACTCAGGAGGATCTTCAGCAAACACCGCATCCCCGTGTTTCAAACCCAGCAACACACTAGAACTGGTCCACCCAAAAGACCGCACACCCAGACACTAGATCCAGACAAAGGCTTTAGGATAAATGCCTTGGACTCCCCACCAATCAGTTAGTAAATTTTTCAAGGCGCTTTACAATGTTTTACCTCACATTCACCCATTCAGACACACACATTCACACACCGATAGCCGTTGTAACCACACAAGGCCCACTTGCTTGTCGAGAGCAATTTGGGGTTAGGGCCTTGCTCAGGGATCTTTGACATGGAGGAGACGAGGATCAAACCAGCAACCCACTAGGTGATCCCCCTTACCCCCTAAACTACAATGCCACTGTAATGATCACTGTGTTTAGCTCTGCACAAACAAAGCAAGGGGGCAAACAAACCCAAGTCTGACTGAAACAGGAAAATGTACAACGGGGAATGTGTATATCAGAATAAATATTCAAAAATGAATAAAGAATATTGGTCTGAATGTCTGTCATGTGCAGTAATATTTTCATAATTTACTTGCGGTTTAGGATCCGAGCAGTTTTGGCTCTATGCTCGAGTTGTCATGGCGTGGATCAAAGAATATTGACTTGGGAGAAGGGAAAAGTAGAACCTTCCTGCAGGATGGAGATGAGGTCACCATGACAGGTTAGATTTAACATTTATCATCACCGTCTGCATAACTGGACATGTATTGTACAGATTATCATAAACTATTTGTGCAGCATACACCAATAACAAAAAAAAAAGTCATTTAATTGCCACACCAGCCCACAGACTGATAGCGTCAGATGTGTCGGAAGTTATTTGTCTGACATCAACAAAATGTTTGATTGTAAGATAGGAAGTTGTGTATTATGGGCTAAATTAACTGTTGACATTACCTAAATGTCTCTTACTTCAGTCAGACTTTTACTGAGCAATAATCTTTAAATTAAAAATGTGAATCATTACTGACTTATCTTTTGTCATGTTGTGGTTCATCTGCGCAGGTTACTGTGAAGGAGATGGATACAGGGTGGGATTTGGAACCTGCATAGGAACCATTCTGCCTGCTCTGAAGCATTGAAACACACATACTAGATGTTGGAGCTTGTTACTACAGAGAAATCCAAAGAGTTACTGTTAACATATGTGGTTTATAATTAAATCCATTCCAAATCATTTCATTGTTATTGTCTTTTGTTTTTCTTTAATTCATTCTTGGCCTTATGAAGTTATATATATATATATATATATATATACATTACTTCACATTAATAAGTATTCGTTCTCATATACTAAGGTTGTGCATCTCTGCTCTTAGGCTTAGGATACATCAGGGGTGTAGACAGAAATCATAGTGTGGGTGGGCACAGAGAAAATTGGTCGGGCCTACCTTACCCTAAAACCAATCCTTCCCGTCTTGTTTGGTTCTCAAACAGCAATGTTAACTAGAAAATCCCCCGACGGGAAATTTTGAATGGGTCTGCCGCCCGGACACCGCCCTCTTTACCCACGTTGGCCTGTGTGCTCTTGTTCTGGTCCTCAACGGAGCCTACGACACACACACACTCATTTTTAGGCCTGTCAGGTAGTGTGGTGTAATGCTATGCAGTCCAACTCCACGCAATACACACCCATTGTAAAATCAGAGAAAAGCAGTCAACTTAAATGCCTATTACTAAAAAACCACAAAAACTATCAAAATGAGCATTTAATGTACTCTTCATAGTATCATTGATAACTGCTGTGATAAATTTTTAACAATTTTTTTAAAATATTATAATCAGATTATAATTGCTATATTTTAATTCTTTAATGTTAATATAATAATTCACTGTCAATAGTATCATTGGTAAGTGCTGTGCGTGTGATGAGGTCATCAATCAGTGGAGCAGTCAGCCAATCAGAGGCAGCTGTACTCGTGGCTGCCCAGGGCACGAGGAGTCATGTGGTGCTTCTCACAGACCCGTTGCCGGGGCGACCCTGGCGCTGAAGCGCAGACGGGGATTGTCAGCCTTCCACTCTCTCAGTCCAGACAAATAATAGCACTACATTGTACAAATAACAATAGGAAGCAAGTGCTAGCAGTCAACAAGGGGAGATTTAGTCACAAACGTCTCAAATGTAGCTGTTGCCACTTGCAGGTCTTGAGTCTGGAGGATCTGTCGCCATTCTTCCTTTTGAAATAGAGAGAGATGAGAAAGTTATAGTTTGTGTGGCTTTACAGGTTTGTGTAATGTGTGTTTCTGTAACGATGTAATAATGTGCAACCTTAAACAGCTTGAACAACTGCAGCACGCTTCCATCCGGCCCAGGTTGTTCCATCCGGCCCATGGAGAGGTGAGCCACGTTCTTTTGCTGCTCTCAGACCAAAAAGTCTATTTTCTGTTGTCTGTTGTCACATGTGACCACTCTGGAATAAATAGAGAGTGGTTTCAAGTGAGTGCTGAAGACGAAATTTTCCAGCCTTTGGGGGGGGGAGATTCATTCTTCATCTGCCCCGGTGCAACATGACCAGCCATGAGACACACCAGGGCATGGGGCTCCTCTCTCAAACACCTGTGGCTCTGAGGCAAAGCGCTTGAGAGAGCCACACTGGACCTGCCAGTCATGACGTGACCAAGGTGTCATGTTTCCAAACCGTCTCTGATGGTTAGTGCGCACATCCCTTCAACCCCCCTTCAGTGAGGTTGAAGGGATGCCGTACTCCCAATGGGCCACCTCACACGCCATCAGCCGTCTCTTTCATCACACCGCGATTTCTTGCTGACTTCTCTGTGATGTCTCTGGTGGATCCACGCATAGCCTTTTCTCACGCTCCCGCTCCCACTTATTCACCACGTACCTGATCGTGAACATAATATTGCACAAGAAAAGCACAGTGAAAAGTCAAACTCCAGTTTGCCAATATTGCACAAAATCACACGTACTGTACAAAAGTGCAAATGCAAAGTAGTTGAAGACTTACTTGACTTCTTTTTGGTCGTGCGGCGTCATGTTTAGGGGAGGAGACAGGCGATACGCCGCACGACCAAGCGTTACCAGAGCCCCGTTGGCCAGCACTTTCAAAGTCGATCCAGACAGGCCTTCGTGGTGACGGCCCGCCCGCTTCAGCCTGCCTGGCAATCCTTTACTCGTGCTGTTTCCACCTCTCACGGCGGGGACGAGGGGTTGGCTTTTGAGAGGCAGGAGGGGGGGGGTGCGGGAAGTGTGTGTGTGTGCGTGAGACTGAAAGGAAGCCAACGACGGGACGGCCAAAGTACAAGAGACGTACCGGATAGAATAGCAGAGAGACGCTATTAGATAAAGAAGCACAGACAATAAAAGAACATGCACACCGTGAACAGCGGCGTGGAACGATGATACATGTAGAGCAGAGGTGCAAATTAGCAGCCGTTGTGAGAAAACGCAGCTGTCGGCCGCCGCCGCGTTCTCTCACTTGCCATCGGCCTCTGCCACCCTCTGCTCCAAAGTCGAACGGTCGGTAGAAGGGGACGACGTACACAGCAAGAACATCACGACCCGACTTGAACAACACAATAGACGGGATTGTGATAGCTGTAGTACGTTTGCATCACTCCGGAGCGAACACACTGACATGGCGTGGAAATGTAAATGTGATCGATGCGGGTGTGCTTGTCGGTGGTGGAGGTCTGGATCAATTGGGAGTAGCCTCTGGAGAGGAAAAGCTCGGAGATAGCTTTCTTGCCACGCGCAAAGAGATCCTCGTTAAAGTCCCCGCACACGACGATGGGGTGGACTTGCATCGCGTCCAGGGACTCCAGAAGGCGCTCCAGGTTGTCAATAAAAGGGGCCAGGGGGAAATGCGGCGGTCGGTAGACCGTGGCGATCACCGCCTGGCCAGGAGACTCCACTTTGACGAGGGCAAACTCCAGGTCCGTCACGCCCGCGACGGCCGTGCGGGACTCTGCTCGCAGCTCGCCGCGCCCTCTCTTGGCCAGGTCAATGTGGTTGGCGTACGACTCTCGTCTGTTGCGCGTCACCACGTTGTATCCCTTCGGGTGGAACTTGGGGGGCACCACGGTTCCCGACAAGTGCGTCTCCGTGAGGCACAGGACGTCGGCGAGTCTGAACTCGTGGTGGGCTCTGACGTCCGCCATGTGAGAGGGGAGTCCCTCCGTGTTGTGGTGGACGATGGTGAGCGTGGACACGGAGTTGTCGCG